>JASJOG010000133.1:440000-620000 GCA_030142905.1 Heliopora coerulea | reverse complement strand
AACACAAAGTGACTTTGAGAGAAAGATATTGGACATGGAGGAACTGTGGCAGTTCCCTTTCTGCTGGGCAGCAGTTGATGGTTGCCATATACCTATCAAGTGTTCTCCTGGAGGCCTTCAGGCATGCAAGGAATACCACAATTATAAAAATTTTTATTCTGTTGTTTTGATCGCAATTGTAGACTCAAATTATAGATTTGTTTGGGGAAGTTGTGGATTTCCTGGAAATTCTCATGATTCTGTGATCTTCCAGTCAACTGAACTATGGCGAGATATAACAGAACAAAACATAATTCCAAACATTGGCCAAAAGGTGGGTAGTACTATTATTCCTCCACTCATTCTTGGTGATGCAGCATTTCCACTGCAATCTTGGTTAATGAAACCCTATACAAATGCAGTGCTGACACAGAAACAGAGAAACTTCAACTACAGGTTAAGTAGAGCGAGAATGGTGACTGAAGGAGCTTATGGCCAACTGAAGGGAAGGTGGCGAGTATTGCTGAGAAAAAGTGAAAGTGATGCTGACCAAGTGAAGACAACAGCACTGGCAAGTATGGTACTGCACAACATTTGCATTGACAAGGGTGAAACTTTATCAAAAAAACTTGATATGACCCTTGATTCTAATTCCAATGAAAGAAGGGACAGGGCAACAGTAAGAAAACTGCTGGATATGAGATCCTGTGAAAAAATCAGTGATGCAGGTACTCAAGCAGGTCATATCCGAGATACACTGTGTGCAAAATTATGGAAGGAGAAAGAGAATTCATTGTAGACATTGGGGATTTTTCTAATATGTAAATACATGTTCTGTTTGGTTACATCAATGGCATGACAACAGAACACTTGAGACCCACTGATTGGTATATTTGTAAAGTGAAGGAAATCTAACAAAATTATGGAAATAATTCACCTATTACATATCAAAATACAAAAAGTGATAAACAAATGGATGAAAACCTGTATACATGTACATATTACAAGAATTGCTATATTATGAACTAGTTTGTATTTGCTACCTGAATAAATTAATGGATATTAAGATCTTGAATTCATAGATTTCAAAATTTTCTTTTAAAAACAAAATTTTTTTACAAAGTATGGTAACTTTGTCCATTTTTGTCATTATAATACTGCCTTTGTGGTGAGTATTGAACTTCACTAGGTTGTGAAGGTTGGGCAGTGCCAGCATATCTGGTATTCACCACATTATTGGGAGGAAACATTGCATGCATGTTTTGTGGCAGATACATTGCATGTGACCCCTGAGGTTGTGGACTCTGTGGTGTTGGGTGTGGGAAGGTTTGTTGTGGGACTGGTTGCAGCATCTGCATAAGCATCAAGTCATGTTGCCGTGATTTTTCAGCCTCCTCTTTCATGAATGCCAAAAGATCTTTGACCGGATCATTTTCCAGTGCATGTTTTATGACATTGACTGCTTCTTCAATTGGGCCAATTTTTTTTGCTTTCTTGTTTCTTTTCACTGGCACAAACAATCTTGCATCACCTGCTTCTGATCTGCTTGACTCCTCTAAGTCAGTATTGCTTGAGTTTCTGCCAGATGTAGATGTTGAAGCAGAAGGCTCAATTGCTTGATCTGGCTGACAGGAGTCTCTTGTCTTTATAAGAGCAAACAACTGATCAAACCATTGTCCATACCCTTTATTATCTTGGAATCTCTTGATCCCTGTTGCTGTCTTAATTGTAAGTGCAGCTCTCTTGCATTCACCCACTAGCTTTTTAAATTTTGTTTGTAGTTGAACAGCTGTATATGGAACTGGCTCATTTCTTGTAGCTGCTCTTTCCTTGACTTCTATTAAAATCTTTGAATAAATAGCACCATTCTTTTGGTTCTTTGTATTCGTAAAGATGAGCTTTCTTTTGTAGTTTTCATCATTTACAATGACATCCACTAAATCATTGACCAGTGAATCACTCCACTTGGCCTTTTGCCCTGGTTTTTTGTTTTTTCTTTTCTTTGATGTGGTAAGAATATCTTCCTCATCTTCATCTTCTTCACTTTCACTATTTTCATCATTATCCTTCAGAAGGTCATGTGCATCTCCATGCTCTTCATAAGTGATGTCACACTCTGTCTCTGCATAGTCATCCTGACCAGATGGAGTAATATCTTTTATGCTAGAATATTCAAATCAGAAACACAGTTTTTAAATATTAATTTATGCAATAGCATAGCTTATAGGCGCATTGTAAACTTTGGTGAAACAAAATGGTGTTTGACCAAATGATAGTATGCCTTTCTTTAATGAGCAAGTAAGAACAAAGGAATGTGTGTGATCGCTATCTCATGCTTTTTTAAGGCAAGTAATGGTCTAAACAATCAAAAGCCCATATGAATACGTACCACTTCAGTCTTTTGTTCTTGACGGCGCCATTTACATTGTGTATGGGAACTTTCTGTTTCCCTCGAGACTGTGAATCGTGATCGCAGTCTTTACAGTAGCCAACTTGCTTGCCAGCAATCCATCCACACGTACCATCATCTAACTCCTCAACCGAACAAAGGTTACATAAAGGTAACGTGCATCTAATACAACGATAACTCGTAACGCGAAAGCATACATTGCAAGGCTCCATGTTCGAATAATAAAATTCCGCCAAGACGCACGCATGTTTGCGCGGTTATCCTGGTGCATTTTGGGACAGTTTTGACATTATAATACATTATTATGATTTATGCATTTAGTTCGGCGCATGAAAAGAGCGACGTCTAAACCGGAGTCGCTCCTGTGCCGCATAATGCGACAGCTTCTGTCAAATTTAATGTTCGTGTCGCACCTAATCAAAACCTGCCGAACTTAATTGATTTAGACGCCGTGCCTCTGCCGTGCTCAATTGCTGGATTAGGTTCGGCGCATGAAAAGTACGCCGTCTAAAACGGGCCTTAGTACGACTAGTTATATATTAAAATGGAAAAGTTTTGAGTTGTTTTTTTTATTATTCAGCTGCTTACGACATATGTTTTAGAATTCCCCTTACAATAAACCCGAGGGAAATAATTGCCGTCGAGTTGCCGCCGAACTCTAAAATATCGACGGCAAAAAATTGCCGTCGAAGATTTAGAGAAGTTTCGAGGGCTGCTGTGTGAAAATTTCTACGTACACGCAGTGCATGTAAGTGACAAAAGTTACATGCACATTTCGAATTTTACGTGCATTCGTGCACGTGTGCATGCGGTATTTCGAGCCTTGCCTATGCAACCTTTTCTCTGAAATGCATCATGGGCTTTTTATAATTCAGCCATTTTTCTTTATATAAATCCCAAAATTAACAATGCCAACTTCCAAATCCCTCTACAACATTAAAATGCGTAGCACTGTGGGAAAAATGCTGACCAAAATTTAAAAATTCCATCATTTCTTCATTCACAATCAAACATAAAGCTCATTTCCCCCCCTGTCTTTTCCAGTTACAAGGATAAAATGAAGGTCTAACATCAAATGATTGTTCAAAAATGAAACATAGTGAAGTTTTCTTGCTGCTAAGACAAGAGGGGTTCAGATACTCTACTACTGAAGTATACCTAAGTATGAGACATTCATTTTTAACTCTTTAAGGGGCAGGGCTCATCCCCTTGATCAATAAAATTGTCTGGTGTTAGCCAGAGTTACATTATAAAGTGTGGCCTTGCTCTTTGATGGGTTAAAGCTTTGCTTCTTATTTTATGGCTTTTCATTACAAGTTTATTTCAATTTTAGAGTCTGTTGGTGAAAAAGTACATACACACAGTCCTGTATTCCATGGAAGCAACATTGCCTAGTTATAATGCCAAGCTTTCATGATGCCACAACATCGCAATACTTTATATTTTTACTGTGGCAACATTTATTTTGATATTGACTCATTTTTATGTATTTTAGCCAAGTCTGAGTCCTTTGGTTAATTAATAAGGTGAAAAAAAAACCCCAAAAAACTGATGAAAACCTTGACCCACTGTAGGTTAATCACTTGCTGTAGGTTCATATGTATTTCATTTGACAAATTATTGACAGTGACCAAATTTTCATTGTAAAAGGAGTATAATTATCTTTATTACATTTTCCAAAGAACTCATATTTTTTGTCATGACTAGTAAATACTGTAAATGACAGACCAATATTGAACATTTTCTGATGTCACTGTGAGATTTTAAGTAACTAGAAGTTACTGAAATAAAGATCATTAAACTGTAGTAAAAAAACAGCATTTAGTGGTTTGACAATTGAAACATTCTCGATTTACTAATGACCATCATTTAGTAGAAACACCAGGCCTTGACCTGACAACAATCATGTGTATCAAAAACACTTGCTTGTTTTAATCAGGTATGATGTACTGTTAACAAACATGCATTAAGTTCTTCTACAATATTGGACATAAATTTTCAGAATATTCATCAAAAAGGCAAATAATATATGCTTGATTCCCAGGGGGCCGAAGGAATTCAAGGCTTGATTTAAGGGTTGGATGTTGTCCTACCAGGAGATGCAAGTGTCTGGCCAAAGTCTAAGCAAACAATTTGTCCAATGAACTTTTTTGAAAGTTATAAACTGGATCTATTTTGTTTGTTTAGGGCCTTTTGAAATTTGATTCAATTCAATCTAATTTATTTCAAATTTAAGTAACAGTTCTCCAGCTTTTTCTTGACTGATCTATGGGTAGCCTGACCACTGTCTTCAAATGATTTGTTAATTTCATTTTCAACAGGTGGCTCTTTCACCACCTCCGTCTTTCGCAAATCCACCTTTACCGGCCTATATACAAATTTTGATAGCTTTATTCCGTTTACCTACAAAAAAGGTCTAGTTATGTCTCTTTTAAATCGCTATTTTAACGTTTGTTCGACCTACATTACTTTTCACTCTGAACTTGATAATTTTAAGAAACTATTTTCTCTCAACGGCTACCCCCGAAATTTTCTAGACAATTGTATTCGCCGTTTTTTAGACAACAAATTTTCGCCCGTACCCAAAGTTCCCCTTGCACCTAAAAAGATTATATACTTCTGCCTTCCCTTCACTGGACAACACAGCCTCCAGATTCGAACACAAATCCGTAAGCTTTGCTCACAGGCCTTCCCTCATATTTCTATTCGTTTTGTTTTCCGTCCGTCGCTCCGCCTAGCACACTTCTTTTCTTTTAAGGACAGGATGCCCAATGGTTTAAAATCGCGTGTTGTGTATCTTTTTAAGTGTCGATGCTGTAATGCGTCGTATGTAGGCCAAACAAGCCGACTTCTCCACACACGGATTGCCGATCACTTGGGTATCTCAGCCATTACTGGCAAAGAGCGTGCTAACCCCTCCACAACAAACATTCTATCACATCACCACGACACTGACCATCCCACATCAGACGATTTCACCATCCTCTCTCACTCCTCTTCATCAATCACTCATGAACTCCTCATCAGGGAAAGCTTACTCATCCACAAACTTAATCCTACCCTCAACTCACAATCAAGCTCAATTCCTCTTTCCTTATTCTGATTGCCTGTACCCTCTTCGCCACCTCTGACATCTCATCACTTCCTATTTCCTCTCAAACGCCAAATTTATGCTAATTAGCTTTGTAATAATATTTTAATGATTGTCTCATCGTCTTTTTCTCATTCTCTGATGATGTTGCGTCTTAAGCAACGAAACGTTAGATCTCAATAAACCTTTTGACACAAATATGCCTGTGTTAAGAATTTTCTGCTGGGCATTGATTTTCATCATTCGAATCACATTATTCACAACATTGAATATGCCACAGATGTTTGACAAGTGAAGTTCAAAATTAGAATACACTAATAGGTCAGTATAATAATGAATTTCCTAATGTTTAGTGAGTTTTTACATGTCCCTCTCAAAAGTCAAACCTAATACCAATTTTATGAATACAACAGTACATTTAAAAATGTTGTTAGAGTCATCAAATAGATAGACTAATAGAAACCTTAAACCCTTTCTAGTCCAAGTCATCTCGCACCTTCACTAGTAAAATCATCTGGCAATGGCCAAAGTAAAATATCCTGGCATTACTGAAATAAAGATCATCAAATTGTAGTATAAAAACAGCATTTAGTGGTTTGACAATTAAAATACCAAGTCATCTCACATACCCTGGCATTAGCCAGAGTAAATTACCAAACTCAGGTATGGAATGGAAAGAGTTAAAATAACTCTGCTTTAGCCTAACTGATGGACATTTCAGTACTATAAATAATCCTCAATTCACATTTAGTAATACCTACATCTTAACAAAAATAAAGAAACAATATAACAAAGCCCACTTCAAATGATGGAAACAGCTCTTCCAAACATTAAGTTTAATTTGTGACCTTTAGTTTCATAGACTGACTGACTGCACCTCTATCAGTTATTGGTTCACAGAAATTACATTAAAGTGGCTCAGATTATTTTCACAGTCTTGGGCAAGCAATCATGCCACAATTGATGGATGTTATTCCTTATTTTTTGAGCAGCATCGGCAACATTTTCTTCCACACACTAATTAATTCAGTAAAGGATAACTACGTAATGTTATACTACAATATTCTTCAACATTGGAAACATAATTGTTCTCAGTAGGGCAAGTTCAATTAGATTTCCTTCAATTCTCAAAAAATCCTTCTGGGTAATTCCATGGTGACTCATGTTACATTCTGAACAAAATTATCAGAGTAATTTTGATCTGGTGTAATAACTAATATATTTTTTCTGTCATATTTTTGCATGCTGGTACAAATAATAGTAAGTTACTGATTCACAGTAAAAATTAAACATTTGATTATAACATGATAATATTGGTGGCCGTAAATTGGTGTGTGACTCATGTTATGACAAAGTGATGTGAGGTAACACCAACCTAACTATTTTTCAATTTCTTCGGAAACGATAGGAAGGACAAACATACAATGTCTATCAAGTAACAGACTATATGTTAGGCAAACCACTAACACAAAGAAATTTTATATTTTGGATTACAATAGTAAGGATTGCTACATTATACATGTGACTCATGTTATGTATAAAGTACATCTCAGTATTTCAGTTCGGAATTGTTTCCAATAGCTTCTAACACATGAACACTAATGCGTGGGACAACCCAAGTGTATCATCTTACTTTAAACTTGAATCAACAACAAATTACATGAAATATTATATAAAGGTATCATAATACTGTATGAAAGTAAAATATGTACATAACCTAACTGCGATGTGCTTAAAAGTCTGAAAACTGAAAGCGTCCACGGGAATTTACTACTACCGGTGTACTTAACTTTCTCACAAACTTATCTTGTTGATAAAAAATTTCATCTGGAATTGTAGGCCACTTCCAGTATTTTCCAGCTCATATTATCACTGGCACCTGGACATCATCAGCCGTAACAGGCTTTACTTCCCCAGGATAAACTTTGCCTTCATACTCCACAGCATACCAATCTCCAACTTCAAGCTGACAGTGTTCCTCATTTGTCAAACTACTTCCACCAGCTTCACTCCCATTGTCCGAGTCATTATCACGTTGAGACATGTCAGTATTTTCTGTCAAGGCATGTCGAACAATCTTTTCAGGTTGTCAATCTTGATTGAATGGATTGCTGCAATGCCTGGGATCGGGCTTGCAGCTTCAAATACTTCTTTAGTATTGACAGATGCATTCCTCTCTTCAATATTTGATATAGCCATCTCCACTACATTTACATTAGTAGAATCATTGGCTGCAACAACAAAGCTCTTCACATCACTGACAATGTGCTTCCTCGTCTTTACAGCATTCTACACTTGACGCTTGACTGCACCACCTATGCCATCCACTGGTCCCTTTCCATGCGAGGTCGCAAAGAAGTTCCATGTAATCTGGATTTTGTGCTTGTCTTGGAGGGGCTTTAGAGCAACTACAATAAAGCAGTTTTTGAACTGCGAGGATGGGCCATCAGACCAAATGGAAACTGTTTTAGTTGTAGATGGTATATTATCCAGCAGATAATCAACATAAGCTACTATTGTTTCCTTGGAATGATTGAGATTGTCTGATGCTATGACAATAGGATGAAGGATACCTGAGTGCCATAGTGCAGCAGTAAATAGACTGACCTGACTCTGCTTCCAGTGAGCACTCTGAATCTCATCTTGAGAAACACAAGGGTAGTTCTCAGAGAAGTCCACTTGAAGAAGGGCAGCATTGGAACAGGATTCTGATTGCACACCTGCATCCTCTCACTCTTTGTTATAGGCTTCTTACCTTGAATTTTCTTTTACCTTTCCACCATAGCAGTTAGGGCCAGAACACAACAAAGATTCAATATAAGAGCCCACAATCTTCAGGTACAGTAGTACTAGTTTAGGAACTACTTCATGCACCTGCTTTTTATTTTTGATCTCCGATAAGTTTACTTTTCTAATCTCGTGACTTACGTTTCATTGTGACTAACGCTACACGTGACTCACATTACCTATATTTGGTATGCTCTCATAAGGCACAGATTAAGCTGACATGGGTTAAGTTGATATTTATAACTAAGTTATCACTAGAAGGAAGAAAATAATGAACAACAGCTATTTACTCGCTGTATGTTGTTAATAAAATTAAAAATTTGATGTTTTTGTGACTCATATTACATGCCATATGACCTCAAATTTAAACAACCATACTAAGCCATAGGAAAATATTTAAGGAATATGGTTTTCTTTATAAAAGAGTTAATGACTTTGGTGGTTGTTAGACACTAATTTGTAAGAGAAATATATTAAGCTTCTCCTAAAAAAGTTAGAAGATCACTTCCTCTAATAGATGATGTCATTGGAACATTTGAGTATCACACAATTGAACATAACATAACTGCAATCCAACAGCAATATTTTGTTGAAATTGACTTTCATATTAGCCCCGAATATGTATATTGCCAAAATAACTTGTTATCTTTAAATTCTTGCCAACTTTTTTTTTCCAAAAATGTCATCACTACCATGGAATTACCCTTCCAATTTCCTTCAAAATTTATTTCCTTCAAATTTCCTACATTTCCTCAAAATTTCATTCAAAAACGAAATTTCCTTCAAAGAAGAAGCAGTACATGCAACTGTAGATAGAATTTATTAAATCCAGTCAACAGCCCTAGTATGTATTGGACATTTCTGTAACCTGGATCGTTGAGTATCACCGTCAATGTTACTACCCCAAAACTTGCACAATTTTGATCCAAACCGTGCTGGATACAAATCCACCAACCTTATTTTCTGGTAAAATGTTTCAAGCAATGATCGGTAATTCAAGGCCAATCATGAGATCAGATCGTGACAGTAAATTTAAAACGTCATCCAACGAATGCAGTTGAATGGCTATTTTTTCAATGGCTACTTGAATTACACTTAGCAAGCAAGAAAGCATTGAAGCGCCGGGCTATCGCTTTTGATGACCCGGTACGTCACCGACACTGTGATGTACTGTACCAATGGCATTATTTACCCGAGTTGCGATTCATATTGCATCAACAAATAAGGTAGATACAAGGATGCAAGTAACAAGACAGCCTTTATAAGAATAAAAACAACTGTAAAACAGTCAAGAAATCTAAACTGCTTTCTACGTTTCGTCGCAAAGGTCAAGTCTGCTTGTGATTTCGTTTCTCAAGTAAATGTGGTAAGTCAACAATTTCTTTATGCGTGGTAGACAATTTACCTTTATCTTTGTTTGTTGTTCGCTTGAACTTTCACCCTTTTGGTCACCACTCCCTTTCCTGTTCTTTCCAACGATAGACAACGTCCCGGTACTCAATTGTATCTCACTAGGTAACGACAATACCTCCCAACTTTCGCTTGCTGGTCTTGTGGCAGCCATGTTTATTTCCTGGCTATGTTGCGGGGGGGGGGGACGAAGGGAAGTCACTAAGAAAGGGCATTTCCCCTTTATTTCCCCGGGTTAGGGTAGCAGGCAGTAGTAAAAGATATGAAAAGGGGGAATATTTCTTTCAAATTCTTCCAAAATTTTACGTCAATACCACTCTTTAAATGAAAGTGATGTGTTTTTCTTTTATGTAAAAGCTAACTTGCCTTTAATGTTTTTCTTTTGCCTTTCTTGGCCTTACGTTTTTCGTCAAATTTCAAGGATTTTTATCCCCCAAAAACAAGTTCAGAAAATCCAACTTATATACAGGTAAAAGAATAATACATCATACAAAAATTTTGAATAAGGTTTATCGTGAACTTCTGCATCTCATTTTTTTCAAAAGGATGTTTTAATAAGATAATGAAACGATTAAAATCAGCTTATCTCTATCTTATAATTATAATTTTCAAAGATTGACCATTATTCTGTAAGTTCATGTTCATGTACTGTAAACAGATTGACCTTCCCAGATTTATAACTAAAGGCTATACTACACTTTACTCTATATATTACATTAGTTAATGAGAAAATGCTCCTCATGTTAAAAATACAGTTCACTTATGTTTTCATTAGTCCAACCGAACAACCCGGTTCTTTCAATTCAATACTGATTAGAAAATTGGGTAACAGGACTGGGTGTACACAGCGAATATACGGAGTACTTTATGAGAAATGCGCGAGTTTGTTATGCGGCAAGTTGAAGGACAGAAGGATTGCAAACGGTAATTTTTCGACCTTATTTCAAGGTCATTGTCAGGCTTTGACAATGACTTTGAAATAAGGTCAAAATAGTGCTGTTTATATCCGTCTTGTTTTTACTTACACCTTAATTCTACAAAATTTCGTAATTCGTTTCGTGAACGAATGGCGAATTTTTCACACCATCAATTTTGTCGAGAAATTTCAATATGTAGGAAAAAAATTACTTTTTTTAATACACAATTACTGGCAGAGGTCGACAATTTCGAATCAGTTTCAGTTATTCAAAATAATACACAAAAATTTTTGTCCAGGGGATACAACAGTTCAGTGGAATATAGTCTTAAAAATGCAAAACATTCTGGGTACAATTTTTGAAGTGCTTTTTTGCAATAAAGGATGTCACCATCTAGCTTAAGCAGCATGATATCTGAAAGGTATTTAGGATTGTAGAAAAACCAAGAGCTATCTCGCCAGTATACACTAGGTCGAATAACGGAAATGGAAGTAAATTTCATAGTCCTCCTTGCTAATAAGAACTTTCCGAGCGGTTGTTCTCCAACTTAGTGTTTAACGTGAGACAAAATGTTGACAATGGAAGTCCCATAAATCCACGGAAATGTCGTTTTCACCAAACCCATTATATTAAGGAATACAACACTGTCAGCCCTCCATGTGGTATCAGGAAGAATGTCTGGAACGTTCTTTGTCAGGAACAATTTTAGTTCCTATTTCAGGAACAGTGACTGGAAAGTACTTTTCATTACGTTCCATTTAGTCAGTTGCAAATTATCGCGATGTAGTTCTTGATAAACTGTGTGGTCAGCTTTTTAGTTCGACGTCTTCAAGGTTTCTCGCTGCACAAATGTCCAGATGAAATCGTTGAAGCTTCATGATGTAAACAAAAACTTGAAACATGAAAGACATCCTTCTTTTTCAACTGCTGATTGTCCATCCCGTTTCCCACAGAAAATTACTAGTTCATGAAAGTTTCTTCTATTCTTGTGTAAATATATGAGAATGAAAAACCAAGTTAGGCAAATCAAACTTCACACACAAGATAGATTGGTTGAAGTCGAATCTCCGTTTGAGGTTTCTGATTTAGTAAATCTCGCTGTCAAAAATACTTTTCCAGGCTCATACAAACATATCAATTTTGCATACTTTAGGTTCTTTATTGCTGTAATTGCGAGGTTTAAATTTGACAGCGTATGCCTAATGGACTTTTCTAAGCGGTATTGCTCTCTGATATGGTAGCATGTGTGGTTTTCCACGCTGTGAATTATTTATCCAACCCTATACGGCTAAGGTTTTACTGGCAAAACAGCTCAAAAGGGTCTTTAACGGTGAAAGAGAAAATATATTATGTACAGCTCGAAGCCTAAAGAAATGTCTTGGACAGTGGAAAAATAAAAAAATTTTTAAAAAAAAAGATTTGTCTAACAGATTTACTTTAAACAAGATTAAAAATTATCATATCTGATGAACTGACCACCAGCTCTTCGACGAAAAAGCAACCTCTGCAGTAAATTTTTTCTCTGTGACCATTAAAAATTAAAAATGATTAAAACCTCGATTTCTTCTATATTTCCGGGCATATAATGTCTGCATTACTCAGAATTTGGAACCGGGGAACGAAATCCAGTTTTTCTTTGTGAGTACAGAACTTGCAACTGTTGTATGCAAAGCAGCAGCCCTGATCATTTTAACTCCTGTTACTACGAATTTCCAATCCAGTTAAGCATTGTACAATGCTATTTATGAGCTACTTCATGTACACAGATTATAATGTCTACACAAGAACATATATACGAACCAGTACACAAATTTAACCTTCGCTCACCATCTGAGTCTTTGTAGCTCAATGGTTAGAGCATCTCACCGGCGATCAGAAGGTTACGGGTTCGATTCCCGTCAGGGACTCAGAAAGTTTTTCTGAGAGAACAACTTGAGAGTGTGCATATTAAGAACATTGCTTATGTTATACTTTTCCCACAGTAGAAAGAAGTATAGACCTATCCAAAATAGTGACCAACTTATTGCTCTGTGCTTGTTAAACGGCCTTATGACCTCATTATCGTCTACAAAATTTACCACGACGCTGTAAGTGCAAATTTATATGAATATACGAAAAAATAATAAATTGAAATAGAATTAATAGTTTAAGGATTCAATTATTAAGCTTTAAGTTGGTGGCAATCATGGAATAAGGTCCATAAATCATTAACAGGAGAGTTCTTCTGTGAGGGAAAATGTTGACATGCAAGTTAAAGGTAACGTCCCAGTAGAATATCGCAATGACATTATTATTAACTTTTAACATCGCTCTGAAAGAAATTGCACTAAATTAGCCCTATTTGACCTAGATTAACATACACAACATTAACGACTACCCTATCTTTATTAATCATGTTACTCGAAAATACTTCGGAGGGAAGCTAAGACCCCTTGAAGGACTGACATTGGACGCTCGAGCGCAGTGCACCTTCTTCAATACTAACAGTAATATCTAGATACAGGTTAATGCCGTAGGTGTACATTCGGATACGTAATTACAAGGTACCGAATTATCCAATTTAGTTATACATTGTAGCAAAGTATGTCCTTAAATACACAGTTAAAAAACGTTGGCCTAGGTCAACCTGATATATGAGCAAATGGGGTTTACGTCAAACGGATAGCCTCCGACTCGTCTGCTGTTTGCTGTAAATATCTAAAATCTTTCACAGATAAGTTTAGCCTCAGCCTTCTACAAGCTTTGAATCTGAAAAAAACTATATTGAAATTCTCCTTGGCAAACTTTTTAAAGACTATTTAAACTAAGACAGCTCGGAAACACAGTCCCATGCTGTTCAGACATATCAATAGATGTTTGGATTGATCCCTCTAGTAATGATTACAACTGTCGACGTGTCTTGGGTAACATGTAAACAGTAATTCGATCTAACATTCATCGAAGCACAGCTGAAAAACTGACTTCATCAGATGATATCATATTAACTGATCTGTTTGCTGGTGTAATAATTTCTCTAACCTATTTCAAGCCCTGAGTAGAGGTCTAACCAGAGGTTAATTTCCAGTCTTGCTGATGACAAACTGATGATAGGGAAGCAGAACTACGCTACTTTTCTTGGTTTCACTATAAAACTGGACAACAGTCGAACGCACGTCACGATAACTACAGTAGCCTAAGCTCAAATGATTATTCTATGTTAATTATATCCAAGCATGCCTGAAAAAACGAAGCCGAATACCAACAAATTCACGAACAAACGCACTAAAAGTGTTTGTACCTCGCCACTGACTGACATAAAATACATATTCTTTTATGATCACCAATCACATACAATTAGTAGAATACAGAACACTTGCTGTCGAAAAAGAGTTAATGAATATTTGTCTTTCTTGATCGTAAAACTACACAAACAGACCTGCAGTGGCCTTACTTGAAGAGATTCTCAGGTACGAAGAATGTTGTAAGTAAATGATAGTGTTATAAAGAACTGGTTTGAAAAGTTTTCCCATTTTAATTCTCAAATCCATCATCAACACTCACAACAGCTATAACAGTTCAGATTAAAATACATTTTCAGCAACAGCAACGACAATCACAGTAATCAACTGGTTACAGCTAGCGATACATTTGAAAGAAAATCAACGACCTGTAACAGTAACGAATCCTGGAGTGCGTACTAAACCACGTCGCCTTTGCTTGCACGAAATTGAAGCAATTTCATTATACGGAATAACAAGCATCAAACAAACGCTCCGAATAAACTTTCTATTACTTATCGTAAATCAATACTCCATATTTTTAAATTGAGTTGCCAAGTTACAAATGTATTAACATTAAAGAATATGAGAAAGGTTTCTTTGAAACATTAGCTATAGATTAACCAGGCGGAAAACGTAGTTTGAAAATGAAGATAAGTGGCATGTCCCAGCATAAAACCTCAAGAAAAGTTATCGAGTGGTACACAGGAGGGTGAATACATAATGTTTAGTAAAACTAACGTTTTGTCGTTTACATCACAACATCATCAGAGATAACTAATCACAAACGCCTAAGTAATTGTTTATCTCTGATGATATTGTGATGTCAACAACGAAACTTTGGATTCTGTTAACAAGGGCGAATCTAGGATTTTACTGAAGGGTTTGCCACACCAGGTGTGCTTCCACGTTTTTGAGAAGGGGGGGGGGTTAACCAGGCCATTGGTTCTTCTAGGTTTTTAAAGGGGTAGCAGGTACTTTGTCACTTAAATGGGATGCACCGTTAAAGAAAACAGATGCATATAAAGTTTATTATGTAAATATAGAGACTGTCGGGAGGAACCCCCACATTGTTTGTTGTCTCAAACGGGGGGTTAACCCTCCTGAACCCTCCCCTTGGATCCGCCACTGATTAATAAATATTATGAATTTAATTTTCCGTGTATGACTCAATGGCTCTTCTCCTGATCAACATTTTACGCTGAGCGCTTATTTTGACTTTCAAGTATAGAGGCCATTATACGTTTCAGCATGACCTTTTGCCATATATGGTGATTGAACTTTATATACCACAAGAAAACAGTTCAGTAAGGTTAAGATCCAAATTAAGAAATCATCTCTTGAGATTTTCTTTTTATATCTTGAATGTCCCGTTAAGTAAACTTAACGTCTTTCCCGACGATGGTAAATGGCGCGCAAATCTTGACTGAACGATGCAAACAGTTCTCATGTTCTTCAAATACGTTCATAGTTCTTCTAAGCCTAGCACACTGTCGTTCTTTCACATACTTCATCATAGAAATTTTCCATGAACATTTTTTGTGCCCTCATCGTCAATAGGCCACGGTGTAGCCATAAAGGATCGAGCACCAGCAACCAAGAATGCACGTACTAAGCCAACGGCTCCTTCAGACGAAATTTAACCACTTCCGGTATAACAACAACAAAGAACAACTAATCGGGCATTTATTTGAATGTCATTGATGTCGTTTTCCGTCAAAAGGAAGGATTTTTCTTTCGGAAGAGATGAACCAAGCTATTTCCAGTCCAAATTTTGTGCGAGGATGGCCTCATCGTGTTCTGGATCTCCATGTGTCTGCGATGTGCGCAATGCTAGCATGGCGAACTAACTTCAAAACTTGGTATTTTGCTGCTTGATCTCCCACTAAAAGTTTTGTTTCAAAAAGACAAGCTAGGCTTTTAACTTCTTCTGCAACATTGGGCATGGGTTTGACCTTAGTTTTCTTCTTCCACAAAAAATAGAAATTTGTCGGGAACGATAGTAATTTTTTCTCCTTTGATAAATTTCTTGATCGAATGAATTAATAAGGCAAATAATCTTCGTAGTTAATCCATGTATAGACCAAAACTTTTGGTGTTTGTCTTATAAACTAAGTCCAAACATTTCACAGTTTCAGAGTACTTATGAATGAACCGTTTTTTGGGAGTATCAATAGCTAGACCATAGTTTTCAACTACCTTTTTGAGATCCTGCGTGATCACCAGACTAACGTATCGTGTTTTATCCCGTGAATTAACATATTATTTGGATTCTTGTATTAGCAAGTTTTCGTAGCTAAATGTGATGGAAATTTGGAAGTGTTCAACGCAATTGTTAAATTTGTCACTTAGGGATGAAAGACTGGTCAGTATTGGCATATTTCCCATAAACGTAACCGTAGAGTTTGAATTTAATTTATGGAATGGGGACGAACCTCGAGTAACAGGTATGATCATTTTCTCATTAAAATTTTATATTCCGTGGTCAAGACACGAAAAGATAAATGATTTTATATTACATGACGTTCAGGTTACAGACGGTATGGATTCATCATTCATGAAATATTGAATTAAGTCGATATGAACGAACGTTAGAAAACTTCCTACAAAATTTTAAGTTTGGTATTATCTGTATTTATATTCACTTCCAAAGTTCATACGGTAAGACGTTAGTGCATTATCGTGAATTCGTACTGCAAATTTAGGGTCTAACAAAAAATTCCGAAAATTATAGAATACAAAGCTTTATTCTGCCCGATAGTTCGTGAGGTTAGTCAAATCAATTCTTAACTGGGAAGTCTACCAACTTCTCTACCTCTACCCCCGAAGCCTGCAGCAGCCCTAGGTGAACTGTTTTTGGTGGATTATTTTTACCTTACTAAAAGACCTTTTCAAAGAGCAGAGTGCATCACATTCTGCCAGTGAAACGAGAAGTTTGCAGAAAGTCTTGCACTACCCAAGGTCGGAGGAAAATTGAGAATTTCACCGAATAGGTCCAAAAACACTAATGCAACTTTCAATGACGTTTGTTAGGGGTAGGGTAAACTAGCACTGAGCCTCCCCAGTCGGTCCGACCTTCTTAAGCTTATTCTTATTAACTCTCTCCCGCAAGAATGTCTCGCCTTGGCGAGCTAGACTACCTGGCGTTTGATAGAATAAAATAATAGAAGACTGACTCAGCCGGGAAAGAGTTAAAATACTTAGTAACTTCCAGTATGTGAAGAAATCTTCGCCATCTGTCTGTATTTTTATCTAACCCCTTGTGAGTAAAGTTCTATCAAAGTGTTTCAAATAAAACGATTAGCGCAGCCGACATGCTTGTCACGATTAAAGTGGAGGGGTTTTACTGTATATTCGATTAAAGGAAGGAAGTTGTACGGTAAGTGATTAAATGACTAAGGACTTTGATTGTGATCGGGAAAAGATGTCCCAAAATTATGATAATTTAAAGAAATTTAAATCAAAACACATCATAATCAGTTATAACGATGTCCATTTTGGGTCTTTCGAAAGTCTTTCGAAAGAAAACATTTCCCATGAAACATGAGATTACTGTACCAATAGGGGAACGTGGAAATCTGAAAACAAAACAACACTTGACGAAGGACGTCACGTACATAATATCATTAATTTCATTCTTTATGTTAACTGTGATAAACCGTGACACTTAATATTGCATACGAAAAATATTCTCTCAGTTTTGGCCAAATCTAGCAGTTAATATTTATTTAATCTGTGCTATAAGTGACGCTTCACGTCATCCAATTTGACGTGATCAGAAAGAAAATGCTTAAGTAAAGATACTTGAGAATTTTTTACTTGAAATACGAATTTCTCAGGTCTCTCCTATTTTACATTACATGGAATTCTTATTACGCCTTCTTGTTTCGCGACTTTTGTCATAGATCATCTAGCTTTCAATGTAATACATGTCATTTTTGTGACAATCCATTCGTGTCCCATATTTTCCTATCCTCAGTTAGTCATTTTATTCCCTGCTGCTAAAGGCCCTTATTGCTGAGGTAAAAATGAGGAGAAAGGAGAAAGATCGGGGTTGACATTCAACACCTCGTTTGAACTAACCTCCATCCAAGTTTCAGGTAGTTTTCAAAAGTGGCTTCATAAGAACTACAGTTAACTAATGCGCATGATGAACATGAAATTTCAATGAATTATTTTCAGGTCACTAACTAATTCTGCGAATAAACATTCTTTGACCCTAACCTCAACCATCAAGCTTGGATCATGAAAAGTTTCACACCGAAAGGTACAGTTACAATAAATGGAGTACTCCCATTGATCAGCACAATTAATCATCGCGATACAGTAATTGTTAATTTTCATTGCTTTAAGAAGAGTTTTGGGTAAAAGCAAATTTTTATTTATGTTCCACTTGTAACTGCAACAAATTGTCAATAATTAAATTGTAGGCTTTTTACAACAATCAAAACCCGTCAAACTTGTTCCGCTTCTCAAGAGATATGGTATAATATTGGGAAAAAATTAGCTATGTATTCATATTTCTAGTACGAATATTCTATTGACTTAATTTAGCTGAGACTTGTTGAAAAAAATTCACCATAGGGCCATTTATTTGAGTCTTCAATGGTGATTTTTTTCATGTTTCTTAAATCTTCATGGTGATGAAATGCTTAATAGTTTATTCAAATCACCGTCCAATTAACAACAACAACAACAACAGCAACACTAACAACAACAACAACAACAACAACAGCAACACTAACAACAACAACAACAACAACAGCAACACTAACAACAACAACAACAACAACAACAGCAACACTAACAACAACAACAACAACAACAGCAACACCAACAACAACAACAACAACAACAACAACAGCAACACTAACAACAACAACAACAACAACAACAACATACTTTATGTAAGAGTTAATCACTGAGAAGGGAGTCTCCTAGCCAGATACAACCCGAAGGGGCGTGACCCAAGGAATGCATCCCAAGGGGCCGTAGGCCTCGACAGATGCTTTCCAAGGGCTACGCTCCCGAGGGATGGATTTGCCTAAGAGTCGACGTTCGAGGTGATTAACTGACTTGTTACATGATTGACAAGCTTTTTTCCAAAATGACGGTGGCAGACAAGGCTTTCTGTTGTAAAGATTCTTTCGACGTTTCTTAACCCACATGTTCAGAGGCATGTATGCGTGAATGATAGTTCTTGCTGCAATGCACATGACTAGCAGGGAAATCAAGTGGCAAAACAAAATGACTGGTGTAGCATGTGACATGAGAAACAAAATTCAAATACAATAAGAAACTATTATAATCAATAAAATAATATTCGGTTAATCTAGTTCAATTGCAAAAGTCAAGAACAAAGTCCAACAAATGGAAAGTGAGAACGATGAAAGCTTAGCGGGTTTGACGCAGAGCACCCTTTTAGAGCCACCTTTAGTGCCTACTTGTGACTTATTTGAAGATATTTTTGAGGCTCAGAATTTTGATACATCTACAACAGAATGTGTTGGTTTAGCAAGCGACAGAGAGTTGAACGAAACGTTAGAATATGGAAGGCTGGAACACAGACGAAAAATATCGCTTGTGATTGACGAGCAACTGGAGAATATTAAAGAAAGCAGAATTCCGAAGTTTACGAAGAGTAACACTAATTAGGCTGTTGGTGTTTGGCTCGACTGGGCGAGGGAAAGAAACGCTAGAATAAAAGAATTAGGCATTAATGATATACTTGTCAACTCCAACATTGTAAAAACGGCTAATGAGGAACTGAGATATTGGTTTCCCAAGTTCGTCGTTGAGGTTTGCAAGAAAGGTGGTAAAGGAGAGTATTCAAGAGCGGATCAAGGTAAAGCGAGGCCCTGGGCCAATGTGTCCCGCGAGGCCCCATGAATCTATTGACTACATTACAAAATTTATACAAAATTTGAAATTTGTTGTACCCTGTAACAACGCTGTAGAACCTACAAGACACTTATATGTACTAGTAACTATTACAGTGTTAAACAGAATGTACAGGTTGCAAGGAATGAAGCAGATTAGCGAGGCCAGCGGATGCTGTATGAAAAGAGAACAGTAGTTACAGATGAAGACGCCGTGTGTCTTGCGTAACGCAAGGCATGGGACAGTTCTCATGGGACCTCTGAGAACATTATCCACCGGCAACGCTCTATCAGTTATGTTGTGGGCTGCGACGATTCTTGCAAAATCATGACCGTCCAGTCCTCAACATATTCGAAGATCCAACGTTTAAGCATTTCCAAGATACGTTAAATGCCGAAATGAAATGCATTACTGGACAAGGTGTTGGCACAAATGTTCGGCAAGCGGCAGCATCTTCAAAAGGCTAAGAACTTTTGTGGAATTTAAATCCTCTCGGGGCTCATTCAGCAAGCACGTTGCTCAACACGATGGTGTTCTTAATTGGCAAGAATTTCTCTATCAGAAGCGGAAAAGAGCATCGCCGTTTGAAGTTCAGGCAATTTACATTGGAGCCTCCATGTGGAGATGAGCCTGAGGAACGTATATACACATCTTTCGGAGAAAAAAATAACTTGGGGGGCTTAAACATTGGGCGTTCAAGCGACAGCGTATCGAGCATTGCGCAAACGAAGTATGTCCTGAGCTTTGTATGGTCTATTTATATAAGAAATATTTGCAGGTATGTTAATGCTTATTGCCTATCGAAATGTTTGCATGATCTCTATCAAAATTAATTCGCAAATATTTCTTTCTCCATTGAGTCTGGTTCACGTCAAAGCCAGTCGACCATAATACGTTTTGTGATACGGTCAAGAATCTGTGCTGGGAGGCTGGAATTCAAGGGTATTACACGAATCACAGCTTGAGGGCAACAACTGCTACAAGTGGCTTTGAAAAAGGAATTCCTGACAAGTTTATCATGGAAGGAACTGGGAGGTGTCACATCCTTACAACAGTATCAGAGACCAACTGTTCAATGGAAGGTTGAGATATCGAAAGCGTTTGATTTACCGTTAGGTGATAAGGTCAGTTCGTACCGCGGAGAAGCGTCAGTAAGGAAAGAATTGAGTAAGAGAGAAGCATACAGTGTTGAGATAGGAGGCGAAATAAAAAAAAAGTTGAGAATTGTAGATTTAAAGGTAGTGAAAAGAAGGGCGTGCAATTCGGTAATTGTACCTTTTTTGCTAGAAATGACTTTAAGGCTTAGATTCATTTTGACGTTGTTTTATGGTTCTATGAATTGTTGTTTGGTTTTTGATTGTCTGAGTGAAATGCTGTGAACTATATTATGGATAGCATAGCACGGTATAATTTTAGTATCTGTCAATAGAGACCAGATTTGGTGTAGAATACCTCATTACACATTCTAGGGTTGTATGCAGATACATTCCTCCTGGTAAGGTTTTATCTAGATACAACCCTTCTAGGAGGGATGTATCTATATACAACCCTTGAATACTAATTCAATTTAATTCATCACCTCCCCTTTTCCCTGCTGAATATCAAATCCTTCTCCTGGCTTGAAGAAAGTTTGGTCTTTAACATGTACTTATGTTAAATAAAACTCTATGAATAACAAAGAAAATTGCATTGAAAATTAATATACATGTATCTTTTCCAAATTGAAAATTATTAGACTTAATAATTTTGAATAAAGTATTCCTTTTTTTAATTTGTTTGGGAGAAATTTAATATTTTCAGCAATTGAATTCGATATTTTGGCAGCTTGAAACCTGATTTTAAAAATTCCATAGTTCGTCCTAACTTTAGGAATAAAAAAGGACTGAATTGATGAGAATCTAGTATCATATTTTAGTAGATCCGTTGCTGGTTTAAAAAAGTGTCAAAACAAATGGTAGAAGATTATAATGAAACGTTATTCATAAACACAGCGATATGAAGGGTCACCAGATCAACTAGTTTTATAACTTTCAAACATTTAAAAATTGGGCTTATATGCTCATAAAACTTTGTAAATGCAATGATAAGGACCGTTGTCTTCTGTAAAATGAATAATTTACTGACCATATACTGTAGTAACTAGTAAAGGATTTTGGGTATTGCCTAGTAACCTCCAAACCAAGTTTGAGTTGTAGATGTTTCAGTTGCTGAGCAACGATGAGCTGGGTTTATGCAAAGATAGCTCCCAAAATCATCCTCCCCACTTTCACTACAGGAATATAATCCTGCTGGTTGAAAACTGCAATTGTGATAAGTCGAGTAATAGGCATCTGTATGCAATGTGTAGCTGCACCACAACCTCATAGGCTTCGTACAAACTGACATTTACTAGGAAATTCTGATATCTTACAAATAATGGCCTAATTTCTGGTTTAATGACTCATGTTTTACCTATTTTTGTCAAAGACCTATGAGGACTACACGTGCAAAAATGTAAATTAGCACAGATAGCCCAAACTACAGAAAACTGAACAATAACAACTCCAGAATCGGGAGTTACATGGCTCCCCTCATACATGCTAATGTATGAAACCAAGAAAAGTAATCATAAACAATACAACGTTATGAACTGTTCTGGTGACGTATGCAAAATGCACTGTCTTTTACGATATCCTGGCTCCTCGGCTGGGACTTATCCTGGTCTCCCAAGTGACTTGTGCTACTCTGTGTCTTCGTATTCTTCTAGTGCTAATATGAGAACTAGCTTGTGGATGGGTCTCTCAAAGTAGCTGCGTTTACCATGGCTTGTGATGAGGAGTTTGACTTTACGCACTAGTTTGTCCGCACCTGGATACACTTGCAAGTGCAAGTGATATTCCTTCTTGTCTTTTGTATGGATAGTGCAGGGACCGCGAAGCGCTCTATTAGGGATCTCCTACCCTGGAATTTTTTTTTGCTTCAGTATGAAGAATCTGGTAACCACATGAAGATTCTGGCAGTCACAGATTCTGAAATGCAATCAAATACCCTTTTCGTGATGGGATTTTTTTAGGAAATATTATTTTAACGAAGAGATTTTTTTTCATTATAATCTGACACTGCCGAAGTCAACTAAAAAATGTTGACTCCCAGTTGTATTCACCGCACATAACATTACGAAAATAATGAAACAGAATTTTTTCATTAGCAAGGCTAGACTGATTTAAAGAAACCGCAAATACATTGTAGAAGAACGATACCAAGCGTCCGCCACATGATTGTTGCTGGTAAACATTAACTCGTTAACGCTGAAGTGTTTTACTATAAAAGTTGAGGTAATTGTCCCTTTGGTAAACAGTCTTTCCCATACCAAACGCTTTATTTTCCCTAGTATTGGATCAACCGCAAAGAAACTGAAAATAGTAGTTTTCGACTTTCACGCATTTCTTTCCTTGAGTTTAACTGCCAGCCAAGATGTGCTGGGTAACTTAAGCCAAACAAAAACTCTAACTCTTATTCAATAGCTGGGTTTATCCCTGGCCGATACGTTAGCCGACCCCTTTTCAGGAGTACTACCTTGTCTAAACCCTTCTGGTCTAAAACATCTCCCCTTCAGGAGCAAAACCACCTAGCGTTAACCAGAGTAAAATCATTCTGGTGTTAGCCAGGGTGATCACTACACATGCACAAGACATACCTAAAAACCGAAAGAGCATCGTTAAAGCTTGGAAACGAATACGACTACACCCACTCACAAAGTTCAGTACAATATCAAAGGCAGAGAGACGTACTAATTTAAAACTTTCAGGGACCGAATATGCATGAAAGAACTTATAGCCCAGCTAACCAGGCTGAAATTTCAATTGCTTAGCACGCGTTAAGATTTTCACAATGAAGTGGCAAAATAATTATTTAGGAGATTCCTTCGCGAGACAAGACTTGCCGAGATTTCTGTCCAGGGCAAAAATATAATAAAACATCAAGCATGTTGAGCAATCGACGTTCGGAGGTAAGGCTCTCTTCCCTTCATGTATGACTTCACGTCGTACTAATTATTTGAAAATGCTCTAAGTGCGTTGCGATTTGTATAGGCATTAGGAATCGGTTTTCCAGGGCAAGTGTGGCTACATGTGCAATTTCCATGGTGCTTGGGCGATATGACACGCAGTCTTTCGAAAAGCTGCATCATATGGACAAGCAAAATTGTGACAAGCAAATATGGACAAGCAAAATTGCATGTCGCTGCTGAAGGAAAGAGGTTGTCGGACATTCATTAGAAACATGCCCTTCCTGAATGAATTTTAAATGAAATTGAAGACGTTCCAGAAATTTCTCGGAAGATAAATACTCATGAATTACTGCTGTTCTTCTTTGAAATTTTCAGGCAGGAGCAAATCGCGTTGGTTGGTTAAGTATTGTTCACTTGGATGTGCCGACGCTCCCATTGCTCAAATTACGACGAACAGCTCACGCGCAGACTTGCTGCCCATGACGGAGGTGGTGATGCGTAGCCAGAAAGTTCAGCGCGTTCCTGGACCAAAAAAACCAAAAAAAGCAGTGAACAGGTAATTGGTGCAATGGTTAGCATATGAACACAAATACACAACAGAAAGGTTTGTCAGGTTTTCTTCTCACTTTTTTTCAATATTCTCTCTCCGAAATCAAAAGGCAACTGAGAAAATTTCTTTAAAATCAAAAGACCCTCCAATCATTCTAGCGGTAGTACCATACGTAGCAAATGGATTCAGTGGCGAAGCTGACCATAAATGACTGGTCATGCTATTGTGACTTCAGAGTCGATGCGAGCGCCGAAGGG
This sequence comes from Heliopora coerulea, assembly GCA_030142905.1. NCBI lineage: Eukaryota > Metazoa > Cnidaria > Anthozoa > Scleralcyonacea > Helioporidae > Heliopora > Heliopora coerulea. The sequence goes on along the minus strand of JASJOG010000133.1, from coordinate 595,474 downwards.
GTGAGCCCCCTCTAGGGGGTCCGGAGGCGTGCTCCCCCGGAAAATTTTGAAATCTGGAGTCTCGGAAATGCTATTTCCTGCATTTTGAGGATAGTTTTTAAGAATTCTGAACATCACAAAATGTTGTTTAAAGTAGGCAAAGTACAACATATTTTGGGCTTTTTTATCTAATGTCAGAGCCTATTGCCACGCTTATGGAGCACTGACAAAGCTGTGAGTGAATCCAACATTGATAGCCATAACCAAGTCTAGCCCAACATTACTGTTTAAATAAACATAGAAGTGGAGATTTACTGTAAGTGTAAAATATTTACCATGATTATGCCTGAAAAATACTTAAGTGAATTGGTCCTCAATACTGGTTTACAATGAGTTCACCTCAAGTCCTCTTTCGTGGATTTGTTCTTTGCATTCAGTTTCACTTTGAATAGCTTTTCTTTCCTTTGTAAAGATATTTCACTGAATTCATCACATAATACATGTAGATATACAAATGGCACTCAGCACATCCTTCACCAGCAATAAGTCATCACAATAATGAATAGCTTGAAAATGCCATGGAGAAACAAAATCACTGGATGAATATTTCTGACACTTCATACTGCAAGTTGTCTATTTAATCAGCAAAAAGTCATCATATAATAATGAACCACATCAATAATAATCTGTCTGAATGTATAAATGTCATAATATTCCTGATGATACAGGAACTCCTTCACAAACTTGAAAATGCCATGTGGAAACTGACACTTCATACAGCAACTTGTCTATTTAATCAGCAAAATATTCATCATAATAATGTACTACAATAAAAATGATCTGATTGAAATGTCATAATATTCCAGATGATACAGAAAGTCCTTCACAAACTTGGAATGCCATGGGGAGACTGACACTTCATACAGCAAGTTGTTGTGAAACTCCAGGTCGAAAGAGCAAGCAAGGACAGCAAAAGAGACGCTTCTTGTCTTCACTAGCACATAGCCAATCCTTCTTCGTAAGCCAAACCTCTTGGAACATCATGTCCCTCGTCTTGATCGTGAGCCTCGGCATAGGTCTTCGGCCAACGATAACTTTCTCCTCGCTCACATTTCTTGCAGCAAAAGACTTCCTCAGAAGCTGAGATATGACGTCCCGGTCGTTATGAACTTCCGAATATCCGCATGGTTGATTTTGATCCATATTCGCCTTTATTCGCTACTTGTTTGCTGTTAGTATTGCTACTGAATTTTAAATAACAAGAGTCGTGCTGTTGGAAATTAGCATGACCTGAAGCCCAAAACTGGAAAGGTACGCATGAGCAAGGGATAATTTAGCCAATCCAATGACGCGCAAATTTCGGCCAGGTCTTGCTATCTGAGATGAGCATGGCTTGCCACAGGTCACCAATGCATGTAACTCAACGCATAATTCACTAACGCCGCTTTCGATTTTTTAAAAAAATTTCGAACCAAACTTCCATTTCCTTAACTCTGGAATGTTTTTGGTCATGCTCAGCATGACCGGCATGGCCGCTAGCTTCGCCACTGGATGGATTTTCGGTGATTTCACTCACAAGAACGAAAGATTAAAGGAAAAAAAGTAAGAAAGAAGTAAACAAAAACTAAAAAGATCAAAGAGAAAAAAAAACCAGAAAAATAAATATTATTAATAGTGTAAGTTATTCCTTATCCGTTGATTTTAACTAATAAACCAAAATAAGTTTTCTTTATTACATTACCTGTTTAATAAAAGGGTTTTCCAAGACCTCTAACAGCTTGTTTACCTTTGAAAAAAACATTTGGATGTGAGTTCCCAGTTTATTGACAGGTTTCAGTTTCTGTCGCAAAGTTGGAAATCGGTCGTGTATTTTTGCATACGAAAGATGCGCTTGCAAAACAATTGCTGGAAATTACAACTTCTGTTTTTAGAACTAGATTAAGTACTCATTATTACCCCAGAGGAAAAATGGAAATTGAGTAACGTTTTGTAGTCCACACAGTCGAAAACATTTTTAAGGTCTAAAAATATAACCCTGATCACAAAGTCTTTACCGATATTTGTCGACCATTTGGTTCATTGGTTACAATAAATAGTGATGTTTGTTTGGAACATCTTTTTCTAAAACGAATAATCGGATGTACGTATGCCATTGGATTTCACTGCATTCCGGTGTTATGAAACTCGTGGTTTTTCCATCTTTGATGTTATGCAGTTTGTACTAAGTGAGTTGTCATGAAATGAGTAGCAATTTATTATATGCCAATGCAATCGACTTGAAAAGCGGCACCTAAGCCTTGTCTGGACGATCTCATTAAGAAATTTGAACTGTTTGGCTTTGTCTGGTTTGAGATGTACAATGTTATGTTTCTTATCTTATAGTCAGGAATCCTTGTCCTTGCGTTGTGACATCTCTCTCAAAGTGTTTTCAACCACTAGACTATATATTTACCATTTTTAATAACATTCTGATGTACAGGCTTAAAGTTTTCATTTTGGTAATGAGCTTAAGCGTGTGAACTTGACAAACTTACAGTATGGCATAGATAATATTCTACAGCATTTAGACGATAATGGGCATTTGGTAGGAAGGCATCACGCAGTACAAAACCCGTCACAATGGAAGGCAAAGGAATGTAAACATGATCAAAAAGAAAAGCATACCAAACATTGAAGCACGAGTTGCCTTTGTTGGCCATCCATTACGGCGGATTTTGTATCATGTGACACCTTACCCTGCAAGGCGCATTATATGAACGATTACGTAAATTTCATGCCATTTCACTAATTGAATAACATAAAGAAATAAAGCAAGAAGCAAACTCCAAAAAACAACATTTTGCAGACTCAAGATTTAAAGAAAAATAAGACAAATGTAAACGGTTTACATTCGTCTTCTTTTTACTCAAGTCTCAAGTCTGCAAGATGTCGTTTTCGGAGTTTGCTTCTTGCTTTATTTCCTTAAACATACAGAATTGGGACATTTTCACTTATGAAATTTTCATTGTCACCAGTGAAATTGGAATGTTTCCACATATGAAATATCTGGTTCACAATACCAAGGTTCAAATTTCACATGTGAAACCTTGCCATATGAAACACTTAATTCTCAATTGAATTTAAAGGTTCACATAGGAAATTCATTTTACACATGGAATTGGAACTCATTCACATATGAGACACCTTCTTTCGACTTTGATTGGCATCTATGTGTAGTTAGACATAAAACCTCGACAGCTTTACAAGAAATTGTAACTCGAAAAGCTAGCAAAAATAACAGTCTGAACAGGACGTGGAACATGCGTCATAAATAGACAATGAAATAAAGTAAATAATCCTGGCAAAATTTCAGACACTAATCTACTGAGAATTGTACTCCAGATCTTGTGAATGTAGGCCCAACCACAAAAGTGGCTCAATTGGAGTATCATAGATTTTCGCGTTTAAGCTGACCAAAATGAGAGCGAAATATAAGCCACTCACACACCTCTGTAAAATCATCCTTTTGCGCCTTTTCAATAGCAATTTGAGCCATCCAATTTCGAAGTATATAACGAGGATTGTACTCTAGTGAGAAAAAAATTAAAGAAAAAAAAATGAAAAATGATGTTATTAGAATTTGCATATTTCTTTATGCAAAATATCGACAACCAGAAAACATATCGGCGTAATTTAAGGTAATTTTCAATTTTCAAACTAGTAGTTATGCTAGAGATACGCAAGTGGAAGTGGAACAGAATAAAACATATTCCAAAAACCAACATCAGATGAACTAAAGATGAAACAGACAACCTAAAACATTTCGAATTATCCATTGCACAATTATATTCTGCAAGACCCACAAGACAAAAATAATAAATCTTTTAAGTCAACCTAAATAAGCCAAAAGAAAATCAAGTTCATAAATTCTAATAAATATCACAGCATTTTTTTATGTATTTAAGCCCAACGACATGTTTCGGAAGTACTTCTTCATTCCTCAGGTTAAATAAGATGTAAGTTATGATGTTATAGCCATGTGCGTGGTGTCATTCGAAGAGAGAAGTACTTTCGAAACGGGTCATTGAAATTAAAGAAATACATAAAAAAAAAATGCTGTGATATTTATTAGAATTGTATGCAAACTAATTCTGACAAAATCCATAAGCAAGGCAAAGAGCTTCTCATCTGGTCTGCACAAAAAATGAAGCGTGCTGGTTGGCTGCCTACCCATGCAATAAGGTTTTTGTACAGGCTGGCAACGTTTTGGGAGAACACGTCCGGGCTGACATCAAGACAAACAAACCAGATTCATGTACGTCATACTTATAACCAACAACAAGAAAGTGCTTATACCGTAAAAGCTCTATTAACCCCCCTGGGGCTTCTTAAATTTTTAACCTCCCAGAGGGAGAGCTAAATAGACAGGGAAACCTAATAGAGAGCGGGGACTTAATATAAAAAAACTGACACAAAGTGCTGTTCTGTGATCTGTATACGCATACCCGGTACATGTTTAATTTCTGAAATAAAACTTTAAAATCAGATATGTCATTTACGTTGTGTTTAAATACTTGAAGACGGACTAGTTGATCGGGGGAACTTCACTGCAAGATGTCATGCCGACAAGCCACATGCAAAGAAGCTTATACTTATATTAAAAACTGAACTTGAAAAGAAGAAATTATAATTAGCTCACATGAAACTAAACGTCGGGGAAATCATGTTAAGGAATAAAATACACAGTTTCTAAGGCCGCTTCAAATTACTTGTTTTGTTTATAACCTCAACTCGTTTGCATATTGTTTAGGGGGGGCTTAAAAGAGGGGGGGCTTATTTAATTTTTAACCTCCTAGAGGGGGTCAAAATAGAGAGGGGGGCTTAAAAGAGCTTTTACGGTACTTATACTTTCCAGTATATACCGAACAAACGACGTTAAAAGGAGATTTATAGAAACAATAAATAAATAAATAAATAAATAAATAAATAAATAAATATATAAACAAATTCTGAAACAGTTTAAAGGTAATATTCTGCCAAAAACAGGTTTTTTTTTGGCTAATTACAAAGTATCTCGCTAAGATATCTAATTGATAATATATAACTATCAGAATTTCTGAAACTTGTTAGGTTCATTTTGCGAAGACTTCTCAAATTTATAACTTGGACGATGAGATTTGTCTTTGAGAGTAATTTTAGATAAAAAGTCTGGCTAATGATAAGAAAAGCTTTACACACAAAAGTTATAGGAAAAAAATGCACACTAATTCGGACTTTGTCAACAAGATAACCTGCAAGAAACTATATCATACTTTTCATTCTGTTTTGTCTTTGCTCATCATCATCATCCGGGCCATTTCTTAAGATAAAAAATACAATATAACTAAAACTGGTCATCAAATAAAATGTTTTATTTCGTGCAGACAAAACTATCATTACGGTTGATTATGTAATGGCAATTACTTCTTTAACATCATTGATTAAGAACTCACTAAACATCCCTTGCACATATTCCTCTGTAGGAGGAAAACTGCTTGTAAACAAAGGAATTTCTATCAATTATTCAATCTGTTGAACATCGTAACTTTGAAGTTGTCTTCCAGATAGGTTGTTTTGACGTCACAATTTCTCATGTCAATTTTCATCTCATTTTTGTAGTGGTTTATTCAATTGGGGCCGCACTAAATAATTTGCCCATAAAATAACGTACAATAATCTTCAACAACAAGTATAAGAGATATTTAATTACTCCAGCGGTTCTTCAAACATCTAAGCCCCATTTTCACAATGGCTCCAACAGTAGAACAACCAACACTTAAACTCAATCGTAACCTGGATGAATTCGGTCTATTGGAGGGCTAGAAAATTAGAATGAGTTTTCACGAGTGAATCCCGAAGAAAGAGAATATACCCGATGAAAAAGGAGGGGATGTGGTCAGCTTTTCATCTGACAAAAGCCAAAACTCCTTAAAATTAATACGTCTATGTATAACCTCAGAAGTATAAACGTTATTGATCAGTTTTAAACGTTTGAGGCATAATAAATAACTTTAATAAACGCATTGGTTGCGTCATGTTTTTCTTGGCTTGCGCACTCGTCTTATGGTAATAAGTAGACCGATACCAATAATATCGTTTATATCAATAAAGATTCTCGAAAGCAAGCACACTGTCCGCAAATGTCTGTAAACAGAAAATTTCATGATTAACTGACAAAGCTAAAGTCAGCTAGACATGTGGACTCAAGTGGGATTCGAACTCACATCTTCGAATTTCCGGACCGCTGCTATACCAGGTGGACTATCGAGTCAACTGGAAAGTCGATTTATCCACAACAAGTTCACGAGAGATTCTCGTGACAACTTAACGTTTAGACACGAGGATGTGCTGCGTTTCGATTCTGTTTCAGAGTCCTCTACAGGGCAACATATAAAATCCCAAGATGCGAGTTCGAACCCCACTCAAGTCAACTTTTCTTGTCGAATTTAGTACTAAGGATTAATTATGAAATTTTCTCTTAATGTTTCCCTGAGGTTGATTCTGAAGTAAAACGTCCGTAGAGAACGTCTACAATACACTGTAACAATTTGATATTCAATGCTAAATTCGTCTTTCTCCTTTTGTAAATTACACTATAAGGATAACAAGGAGCCGTAGAAGTTTAGCAGATTGATTCTCCATCAAGTAACGTACCAGACTAGTGGGGAGAACTGTATGTTTTTTATTCCATTCAAATGTACGAAACTTTATTGCGATATTTTTGCGCCATAATCGTCCGAAAATTTTCTAGTTAAAGTCAAGTAAAATAAAAAAAAAATTCAGTATAGGCATTCGCGCTGTTGAGTCAGCATGAGATTTCCTATTATACTATTAATGAAGTCATAACGTATGTTAGACGTATGATTACGGAAGCAATACGGTGTAATAAAAAGTCAAAAACGTACTGTTGAATTCTTTCATAATAGCGCTCAACCCAATCTTTCCAATTCACGTGCTCCGACAACTTTTTTAGAGCCCAGTTCTCCATTTTACTCTTCCGTTCTCTCAGTTCGTTTATGGATAATTCACTTAATCCTCGAAAGGTTGTCGTATAGTCAGCCTTGACAACGTTCATTATCTAAAATTACAACAGCCCAATTTTGATACAAAAAGAGGAAATGGCCTGTGCTTTTGTTTACCCTAGAGCATGAGCACAAGCGTAAATATAATGTCAGCAGAACATAAAGTACGTAGAGGCTGGTTCACGTTGCAACCAGGACATAAGAACAGATGATTACGAACAGGAACAGGAATAGCCACAGGAACAGCAACAGGAGCAGGAAGAAGGGCTGGCGAAGGGATAGCAGAGGTAAAGGCAGGGGAAGTAAATGGGAGAGCGAGGTTTTCAAAATATGATTTCAGGTTGGCGGCAGCCAGAGTAACGCTGGATACTTCGATAGACGTAGCCCGAAAAATCTCTTTTTACGGATTGCTAAGCATTTTCAGCCAATTTAATACTCTGACTGGTAGGCCATACATTGTTTCTGAGTCCTTTTAAATACTCGGCCATGGCAATATTCTGTTGGTATCATTTCATTTAGACGCTTATTCCGAGGTTGTGAATGTTTTCGAAGCCACACCAAACAAAACTTTGAAGAGGCTGGTAAAAGACTGAAGCTGACGTGCAAGACCTTATAGGAGACTGAAACTGACGAGGAAAGTTGTCCTCCATGGGCGGGCATCTTACCTGACATTCTTCCCGGAGAAAGACTGGGAGTTTGCGTGTCAGTTACCATAAACAGGGGTCACTTCCAAGTTCAAGCTGTCTGTAACGAGCTGCATGAACATCTCACAGGTAATGAATTATTAATGAGTATTTTTAAGGGAAAGCGATTGTTCTTGGTTTTCGGACGAAAAAGTTTATAAACTGCTGTAGTCCAAGTGCTTGTTATTTCTTTCTTACCCTCAAGATTTTCCGTTTAGACGTTCCGTAATATTTAACAACTTCCATCTTGTCCCAAGGATGAATCACCGAAAAATCCATTCATCCGAACTGAATAATATTTGTTTTGCATGTTGCCAACACGACAACATGCTGTTTCTGTAGACTCGGCTTTATGGTTCTGACAACTTTTCCATTTAATGATTTCCTATGCTTAATTTAATAATTGAGCTATTTTATCTTAGAATATAGAGGCAGATGTCGTCAGGTACGCCCAAATTTGAAAGTTAATTCTTTCAGGAAAAGTACAGCTAGCTTCACGAGTATGTATATTTTATGAGAAAATGATAGTATAGAGAATGTTGCTAATTTGGATGTTTTTTGGGGCCAGACATGTAAGAGTTACATAAAATCTTGCGCGAAGACCAATGAGCGAGTTGTGTTATTGTGAAACAATACCTGGATAATAGAATCTGTTCGTGTTTCTTGCCCATGAGGGTAATTATTGGTAAAAGTTATTGTTTCAAGCAGTTATAAAGTAAACATGTTGACGATAGTATAAATATAACTAGAAATACGTGTACGCAACAAACCCTCGCCCACCCTTCGAATACGATTGATAATTTTTCAAAATTGTCAAAAACTATGAAATTTAATTTTTGATAAGTAAATCGTCCGTCTTATAAATGGGAGTGTGAGTGCAATAAAAAAATAAAAAATTAAAAGCCCTGAACGATGCGGCCACAAAATAACACCAGGAAGAATTGGAATTTTTTTATATATAAAATTGCTAATCGTCATATTTACATTTAAAATTATCAGTTCTGTTTTAAAACGTTTGGTGAGAATGAACTTTTATGGATTATAAATGCTGAAGTTACCACTAGTGACATAATGACAACATATTTTCATTCTACTTTATTTTCATTATGTTACCTAGTTTACACTATCGACATGTCGATAGAAACTGAATGCCTTTTTGCTTTCCCGTGACCCCGTTATCTCGTTGTTTTGCTTAATGTAAACCAGGCTTAACAGATTTCTTCTGACAAATAAAACAGTGAATGGTTGGACCAAGAACCTATATCAGCTGCTTGCTTGTAGTATTTTGTGTCGTTTTCCATTTACACATCTCACTCGACTCGCCTTAAATATTTTTCATTAAATGGCCAGACTGTCCGACTTAAAAACACACCATTCTCACAACAGGTTACAGATAGGGCAGCAACACTACGTCAGATATCTTGACTCAGGGGCCAATTCCAACTGGTTGTAAGCTTGATTTAAATCAAGTTTACTAAACCACTTGGCTCCATTCAAATCGTTATCAATTTCATTGATAGTCAGGGTGATGTATCTCTCTTTATGTCTTTGTTAACTTGTCGCATGTCCGCACAGACTCGAACTTTTCTTCCTTTCTTTGGGACCACGACCATTGGCGACACCCATGGTGTAGGACCTTCTGTCTTTTCAATGACTCCAAGTTCTTCATCATGCTTTAATTGTTCTTCGAGATGTTTTCGAACATGGAAAGGAACTCTACGGTGTAGTTGCACAATCGGTTGAACATCTTTATCCACCTGTAGGCGCTCTTGGAATCCTTTCAATTTTCCAAGGCCTTGAAATAGATCGCGGAGACTCCGCACCAATGACTCCACTTTATCCAACTCCACATCACTTTCTACTGATTGAACCACTTGAACCAAACCCAGTGTTTGCGAGGTCTTCCAGCTAAAGAAGCAGCCATCCTTTCCTTTAACAACGAAGAAAACGTCCACACTGACCTTGGTAGAAGTCTCAACCTGACAATACTTCTCTACAATTGGTAGCGATCTGCTCGAGCGATATGGAAATATTTTTTCATTCGCTTTACTCAGTTTGAGCCTTGTCTTAACCTTAGCGAAGCTGATTTCATCCAGCAGATTGACACTTGCGCCCGTATCTGCCGTAAAGGTCAGAAAAGTTCCTTTAGTTTAAACTGAGGTAGTTTCTGGCACGAAAAGGAACTTACTGTCAAAGTCGAATACACGTATTCTTCCTCTGAGCTAGACTCATCTTTAGTTTCCTTTAAGTTGTTTACTCGACGGTTCCATCTCGAGGGAGTAGTTTTTGATTGCCCGTTTCGCTTCGTAGGATTTACCCATTCGCTTCGCTTTGACGCTTCTCACTTCTGGTTAGAACAGATACTAAAATGATTCCATTTCTGGCATCTTCGACATTGCTTCCTGCAAGCAGGACAGTTCTCTTTGCCCGGAATACGTTGATAACCACAAAAGCGACACTTCGATTTCAATTGGCTTTCGTTCGTTTAGCTTCTCTCGGGCTTTCGTTATGAGTCGGTTTGCACTTTCGATACCCTCTGCTTGGAGTTCGGATAGTTCCACGGCTTTCGCAATCGGCAAAATTTTCTCCAACGTAGCCTCAGGGTCAGCTAAGGCTTTTCTTCTAAGCATCGACGAAATACTAATCTGGGTCTTTATTTCTCTTTTCCCTCATGGAACTCTCACGACTTCGCTAATTGCTTTAGTCATATATAATATGCAGTAATGTCTTCTTTCGGGAGTTGTTTAGCTTGACGAAATTTGTAGACCTCGAACTTAACGTTCTTTTGTTGCGTAAAATAGTTTCTCAAGGCTTTCTCAGCTTTTCTAAATTCATCTTCATTTTCGCCTGCTTCTTCCACGTCTAAGGTGTCAAATATTTCGTTGACTTCTCCCACGTGGTGCAATAACATTGCTTTCCTTCGATCGCATTCTTAATGTTCATAGCCAACATTAAGTTCTCGAATCTTGACTCATATTTCTTCCATCCTTGGCTAAGGTCTCCTTGCAAATCAAAAGTATGGAACGTCGGTAGTGCTGCCATTTTCACTTAGGAACACTTCACCATCTCAAGCTTATCGCTGACTTTATTCTCGTCGCCAAATGTAGTGTTCCCTTTTCATTAAATGATTTCCCTCTTTTATATAAGTGGGGATCTAATTATATATGTACATTTTGAATCACACTTTACAATTAATGATGAATACTACACTGTTGATGAACGAGGACTTGAATGGGGTTGGGGACACAAGATTCTTGGCAGTTTTGTTAGTCGTTATTGTTATTTTCATTTCTATAAAACGATATTAACAGATAAGTTTTTCTGTTTTACAGTTATGAAGAGGGCGATTTGTCCATCAAACTTAAATTTTAGCCTCCTTCAAAACTCGTCAATTTCGTTCGCATTGTTATCAAATAGGATGGGATGTGGGCAAGGAGTAGTTGCGCTTTCGTTTCTCTAGTTTCTTTCACTGTAACATGAGCCAATCGTAAAACAACCAATTCGAAATTGTTGAAAATGTTATAATCACCCGCGCGTGGTAATTATAAGAAAATAAACGGGTCACCTCAAGTAATCACAGCATGAGATAGTCTAAAATAGTCACTGATATTTTGTTATTGATATTTAGTCATACCCAGAGAAGAGTTTTAATCAGTATTTCGTCTTCTTTTCTTTCTTGAAGTAACCCAAGCTTTCGACGAAACTCCTGAAGGTACCTTGGAAGTGAGCCAGTAAAAAGAAAATGTAGCAGTTAATAGCCCTAAGAAGTAACATATTCTGCCAATTTTATATCTGTGAATCGAACACGAAAAAATTAAGTGTTGAAAATCAAATAACTCCAAAGATTAATTGTTAAAATTTGGGGATGGGGAGTCTCAAACTTACTTCTTCTTAAATGTGAGTGAATAGTTTTTCAAAGCGTTATAGGCCCTGTCAAAAATAAATCAATAAGGAAGATAGTTATATACAACGAATGACCAAGTGCTCTTTAGGTATGGCAAATGTGTGACCAATCCGCAAGACCATTTCAAATAATTACGCGAGAAAATGTACTGCAGAACCGGCGAAACTTTTTTTTTCTGGAGAAAGTCAGTTTGAAAAGCCAAGTGAGGTCATAATCGCACATTAATTACAATAACGACCAACAGGTTTCATTCCAAACCAATCCCACTTTTGTAACCTTCTTCACTATTGTGATTATAAAGACTTGCGTTATGAAGTCATAATAGAAGCGGGAATTGAGTATCGGAGATAGAATAACCGTCCACCACCTTCCCAAATTAGAAATGAACATTGTGCAGTTTTTGACGATCTGTTTTCAATATAATGAAGAGAACCTTTGACCAACTAATTTACTGAAGATTACTGCATATAAACCTTCGAACTTCATGTTCAAAGTAGTTTTTGGTTTGTCATAATATACTCTAAAACATAAATCAAATGCACGGCTAAAAATATCAAAAGTAAGCTATTTAAAATCCGAATGTATTCGACTTATGACATTATCTAGGCTCTTAACCCGCCATGTGCTGTAATTGCATAACATAAAAAATTGATTAACTCCCGAACGATAATAGATATTTTTCTCATTGTAAGCTTCCTTTAAAATAAACGGCGGATGGACTTTTTAATGGCCAGCTTTCATTTCAAACAAAAAATATTTAAAACTACGCAACGCTGAGGACGAAATGACGAAAAAACATATTTTACCCGAAGAAAATTTTCAGTTTACTGACAGCGTACAAGTTGGAGATTTCGATAACTCCTAAACTTTTACATTGAGGACAATTCTTTACATAGCCATTAATCAGTTCGTTTCCTTTGAGTCTACAAAATACATTGTTACTTTGATGGAAAACAAACATCCAAAAATCTCAACACATTCTCTTGTGCGTTAACTTCGGTTCTGCCGGAAGAAGTCACATTGCCAAAACAAATAAAATTGCTTTGTACTGTCGCTTTTAAGGGGTGATTAAGTTGTTCGTCTATCAGACCCGCGGAAATTTCGTCTATCGTTTGACAATAGCAACAAAATAGAAATGAATTGACACAATTCAAAACTATTGGCGTATTTCATGTACTCTTAATTCGAAACTTAGTGCAGCTTTTAGGTTGAAAATGCCACTGAGGGGACAAGGTACCTTTAGCAAAGCAAGCCATCAAACCTTTCCAGATGCCAATGTAACGACCACTTGTAAAAGCACCAGAAACATAATTTTACACACCTTGTTTCATCCAGTAACGGCGCCATCGCCAGACGTAATTTTTCCATATTAAAATACCCAACATTTGGCTGGTTTTCATAGCTGTATCTTCCTTCGTCGTCTGATGTATTGGGGACAAATTCTAGATAACACATTTAATAAGATTCAATTTGGCAAAAAAGGTAAATAATTAACTACGTAACAGATCGACAAATTTTCAATAAAATTTGCACAGCAATTCTAATCAAGCATGTGTAGCCTTTTATCTTTTAACGACCATTCTTCCGTGTGTTTTGACCCAACAAAGTCACTACACTCATAGTCCGCGTTGTGGTCGGAGTATACTTAATATTTTCTCTGCCTCATAAAACATACCGTGGGAGTAGAGTTTATGAGATTAGACAGAAGTAAACAAATCCTGTGAGTTAAGTTTACCTACCAGTTCCTTGCAAAATGGCGTGAAGACATTCTCGGTTTTTTATATGACCATGACTGCAGTAATTTTAAATATCGCATGGATTTTGCATGGCCATTTAATATCTACAACATAACCAGCCGCAGCATGAACTAAATAAAATCCCGCCTTACCTCTTTCCAGCCTGAATCTGACTTTCAATATTTTTAATGAAGTTTAAGACTAGTAAAGGAGACTTTTGGGTTTCACAATTGATAACCTAAGGCCTATAGGCACCAGTTGCAAGAAATGCAACTCTCGGGCCTCCCAGTCGAAATCTAAACGGCGACCCTGCAATCTATAGTGAAATGCTCTGCCAATTCAGATACGAAGACCACAAAAGTTTCTGAAGATGTCAGAATGTTAAGACATTTCAAATCATGACATTTCCCACAGAACTTTGGATTATGTTTGACGGTCTCTAATCCAACTTCATCTTGATTACTGCTCTGTAGTTTGGGGACACTGTAGCATAACTTTAAAAGAAAAGCTACAGAAACTTCAAAACGGAGTAGGGAGGGTGAGAGCCGGTGACATTCATAATATAAGATCGTGTGACGTTTTAAAAAAATTAAAATGCAAACCACTTGACAAACAAAGAGATGAGCAAATGTTATGATATGTTATTAAAACTTTGTACCGACAGTGCCTAGAAAAGATTTCAGAAAAGTTTGAGATGACAAAATCAGAAAAATCACAACTTAATGAGCAATAATATGCTGAAGTTGTCGGAGCCGAAAATTAATTCAATGAAAAGGGCATTTAGCTATGCTACTGCTAAAATGTGGAATAAAATGTCAAAGGAAAGAAGTAGTCATTGTATGCTATCTCTTCGTGATTCGATTTGTAACATATTTGTATGTCTTTTAAACATTTTACCTAGACTTTAATTAATAACTACATTAATTGGATAACTTTCAGACTATTTTTAATCATTCTTTGTATTCTGTAATTTATCTTTACCTGAAACATTAACCTCAACTTTTACTTTACGGTCTACTAAAAACAACCACTTCTCTCTTTTTTCTTGACGTTTTAACTGGTTGATTAGCTATGGTATAAAGAGGAGTTTAAATAAAAAAATAAAAGAACCTTAACCATCGGTATTACCATGCACCATCATAAATATAAAACCAGCGAACAAGCTCTCGGCTACAACTTTTGTAGCTGTACTAGATCTGCAGAATCGCGGGTTTGATTCCAAACCGGAGACCCAAGAGTTTCATTTTTCGCAGCTGGTCCCTGTTTGTTCTTAAAATATGTAAATCTGACGCTAGAAAATTTCCTTACCATAACTTAAACTTCATTTCCTGTGATCAAGTGTACATGCCAAATACACATTTTATGATTTACCCTGGCTACCTTCAGACGATTTTATCGTCAAGGGGAGATGTCTCGGATTTGAAAGAGTTACAACTATCTCAATACTTGTCGATCCTCCCTAAGAAGGATTGTGCCTTTTCATAGGCAACCATTGGTGTGCATATTCATTGCCAATAGCACAATTTAAGAGTGCTCGGGACACATTTAGTTTCACAGACATTGAACCGTTGTTAAGGTTAGAATCAACATACTACTTCATTAATATTTCACAAATTCCAGAAACATGTACGACAATTTGCACGAGGTATCTGTGTACAGACCCGCCCAGAGGAGGAGGGGGGGGGGGGCAACTGGAGCCGTTTGCCCTGAGTCCCAACCTCAAGAGAGGCTCCCTCAGCATTATAATAAATTTATTTCCTTTACATTTCAAATGAAGATCAAATAACTGAATACGATCCGCTACTTCTGTTTTATCGACCCTATTTGTTTATTCATTGAACACTTGGTCCTTACACATTGAGCCAGAACAGGACACACATGTCTTTACCTGAATAGTTATCTTCAGGCTCTCCGGTAAAGAACGCGATGAAAGCGTTATTGTCGAGCGCAATATCGACCTAAATATTTTTTGTAAGGGGGGACAAATTTCTATTTTGCATTGGGCCCCACCAAGAGTCTGGGTGAGCCTGTATGCGTAAAAAGTTCTTTTGTTTGGTCACAGGAAAATGCTTTGAAAATATACTAAAGTTTAAATAACTTTGTTGAAACTTAATTACTAATTAATTGCATGCATACTGTTCCCTAGTAGCAGCTCCTGTTCGAACAACTTTCAAAAATGGAGGATGATGAATGACATTAGTGTGACGTTAGCCAAATAAAGTCACCATGTAACGTCGTTAAAAGAGAAAACTTTGCCTACATATTCCCTAAGGACAATATCCTGGTTATTCCTTAAATCAGTAATTATTACCTGAAATAAATAGGCCCTAACACAAACCGTTCTATGAAACTGTAGCAACGGAACACATCAAAATACCCTTAAACTGCATTTGCTGGGAAAAATAGTTTTACATCAAGGTCATCTTACGAGGCTCCTGTACTTCTGCGCCCCCATTGGACGAAAAACTGTCTGCTAAAAAGGCATATGACTAAGTTAGTACTGATGTTTTTAATGAGATGGTCGAATACCTTTTTTTAAAACTAAAATCATAATACCCAAAAGCAGGATTGGTTTCATCATCATTTTAAAGAAGCCTACTTGGATTGTATTCTTCCATGAATCCGAAAGGCCCATAATCAATAGTGACAGACAATATGCTGAAATTATCGGTATTGCAAACACCTGGATTGGGATGCAAACAAAATAAAAAAAAAATGAGAAAAAGGCAGGGCAAAATGAACGTTACTCAGATCAAAGAATGGAAGGACGAATTATTACTGGGAAACAAACATAAGTATTCTGAATGACAGATAAACGTTCGTCAAGCTCTTACCTCAGAAATTGGGGCTCAGAAATCGTTTTTCTGAGGCAAGAGCTTGACGAACGTTCATCTGTCATTGCC
This sequence comes from Heliopora coerulea, assembly GCA_030142905.1. NCBI lineage: Eukaryota > Metazoa > Cnidaria > Anthozoa > Scleralcyonacea > Helioporidae > Heliopora > Heliopora coerulea. The sequence continues at coordinate 579,229 of JASJOG010000133.1, read as the reverse complement.
CCAAATGTTTAAGATATATATCGCAAAGATAAATATTTCTCTCAAAAACACATCTCCAGTGACAGCTGCTTCCCCCTGAATTGTTATTAAACAAAGCCACAGCTGAACAACTTTTCCGACAACAAAGAGTACTCATACCGTGAGTGAAACCAACAGACTGCCATTTTGCAATCATTTCAGCGGTGCTGCGTACGACTTCAGCGAAGAAAAGCTGGAATAAGTGGAAAAATAAAAATACATGTGTCAGACTTATCCAACGGTGGAATAGCCCATCTTTAGGCTTCGTGTGCAGACAACTATAAAATTCAATTAGGCAATCATTGCTTCATAGTTATTCGTTGCTTACATCATATTTGTTTTCATCGCTTTGCAGATGGGTAAAATGCTGTTTGATTATGAAGTCCACAGTTTCCCTATCAAAATAAACAAGAGTGCATTAAAAGGACAAAGCAAGACTAATAGGGGGACACCTTCTAGCGGTCCATACCGCTCGTTTCGGCTATTTCTATCAGCCAAGAATCCGCTGTATTTTAAATTTAATCTTTTGAAGTGCTCGCAAAATTAGAAAATGAGTTCTCAAGACTATCTTGCATAGGGGGATGCTAATGGTACAGTGGTAGTACACTTGTCCCTCACCACTTTGACTAGGGTTCGAATCCAGCTCGGTACAGTTGTCTAATTGAAGTTACCTTGGTCACATGTGAGAAAAGTGTTGTCCAGTTTGACTCTACCAAGCATCGCAAGTTTTCTCCGGGTACTTCGGCTTCCTCCTGTAGTTACGATGGACTCATGCGGGGTGGACCTCACTGTACCTCTAGGGAGAACAGCTTAGGTAGCTGATAGGGTAATCCAGTATATATATAGATATTATTTTTACTTTTACTTTGCTTTTAAGAACTTTTTCAGTAATATTGATCGGCCTTCACAGTTCTCCCACTCTTCCCCTGGTTCTTGAGATATTAAAGTTTGTTTGATCTGGAAATAATACAGTTGCATACGTCACATTTCATAATTACATATTGTAAATTAGGAATATTACTGAAGTTATTCATCAAAGTCTTTTGATACTGCGCATGTAGATATATTTGTCCCCTGAAAAAAAAAGACACCCCCAAAAACCCCTCAAAATAACCATGATTTTGCGGTGACACATTAAGCAATGTGACGTATGTGAATTGTTACTTACATATCAGAGGAACTCTACTATTTCAAGAACCGAGTGAGGATCGCAATGTAAAGATCAGAGTTTAGCTCAGAATTCTAAAATGTATCGCCATAGTAAGAGGCAACTCGAAAACTTTTAAAGCATGTTTACTGACGTTTCATTGCGGCGTGCAATATCTTCAGAGTATAGATTTACAAAGGTAAGAAAAAAAACTATATATATGGATCTATAATTTACATACTGGAATAATTAGACGGCTAACCAATAGAAAACTGGGTGACCTGACAGGAAGTGACAGACATACGGAAGAGGAAAGTATTAGAATAGAGAAAGAGGTGTAGAAGAGATGTTTTCGTTGAGAGACGTTTGTATTTAGAAATAAGTAAACTCTCACGAATGAGGAACTCAAAGTTAGAGGAAGACCCGCAGGAAGAAATGATGGAAAAATCGTTGGTAGAAATGGCGTGATTAGTCTGGCGAGTATGAGCCTGGATACTAGAAGTAGGAAACGAAGTGGTTGCTCGTTTCTTACCCGTCAAAGGCAAAACCCCCATGTGTTCTGAGATACGCGTATGTAAGTGGCGCCTTGTTTGGCCCAAACACAATGCTCCGCAGCATTGACACGTACATTGGTAGACAACACGCGATTTCATTAACATGGGGGTCCGGTCCTTGAAAGGAAAGAAACTAGACAACCGTCTTCCAGATTGAAAAATAAAACGCAAAGTAACTTGGGGGAAAGCAGACAAACATAGTTTAGAGACCTGTGTTCGGATCTGTAGAGGATGTGATCCTGTAAAAGGAAGCTTAAAATAAATGACATTTTTCGGAGGAGAATCAGAATCTTTTGTGGGGGTACAAAACAGACGATCAAGAAAAACACGGATGCAGCGATCAAGAAAAATCTCAGGATAACTATTCCTAAGCAGGAATTTCCTAAGTTTAAGGACTGATACATTTTATGGCGATACATTTTAGAATTCTGAGCTAAACTCTGATCTTTACATTGCGATTGCGCTTTCCGCCCGGAAAATCAATAGCCAAGATTATAACCGAGTGAGGAATGAGAGGGTTATAATGGTCCGGCAACTTTCATAGCCTAAAAGTTCTTTCGGCCCAAACGTATTTTTTCATTTCATTTTTGTGTTCCCAATTAGCGCGTATTTTGCGCTAGAATTTATTGACACCTAAATAAAGTTTAAAAAGAAAAATAGACAAGGGAAAATAATAGCCAAAAGCAAGCCCATTGGCTAAGACGGAGAGATATTTCAAATTAACAGATTGTTAATTGTTTTATTATCTGGAATTGGAACAATGTGAAGATGAAAGTTCGAAGGATGCCAAGATGAAAGTTCGAAGAATGTCAAGATGAGAGTTCGAAACGGATGGTCGAAGTTCAAATTTTTTTTTAGTTGCTTGCATTTGAGTCTCCACGAGAAGTCCAAGAAATAAACTTAAGCAGTTAGGAAATAAATTACAGAGTACCAGAATTCAAGAAGGCGTTTCATGACACAGGTAACTCAAATTATGATATTTGCCAACAAATAATGCTATCAGCCCGACGTACAACTGTACAACATGTTGGAACATGCTCTTATCGACGTTTTGAACGGGCGGCGCCAGACTAGTGTAGTTTCAGTGAGCTTTGCACTTGCGAATTCTCCAGGCATGCCACCTTTTAAACTGTCACACGTAAAATAGCCTTTCTTAACCTTGCATAACATCACTTTTGCAGTACCTCATCGAAATCAGTCGGATCAGTACTATACCTCCTATTGATGAAACAGTGGAAAGGATGGTCATTATCTTATCAGTAGAATGATAGGTTTTCCCTAAGAATTTTTTTTTCTTCAATCAATTTGACGATGTAAATGATCCTGTCAAGCTTTATAAGATCGACGACCTTTAAAAACATGCAATGTTTAAAATAATTAAATTGAATGAACAAAATACCCAAATCCACCAGATTTAACATCACACTAATTCGACGTTGTAGAATTGCATATCAATAAACTATTAAAGGACCCGATATAATTGCTGAAATGGTGTATTAGATTGTCTATGACATTTAATTTGCTTCTTTGTTTGTTTATTTGGCAATCAACCAACAAGTTTCACTACTGAACTTTTTGTGGATAAGAAAGGGTGTTTCAATTTCTTTATTCTTACTAAGAGTAAGAGGTATTGCCAGCAAAAGGTCTTCCTGATTGACAACATGTGCCATTGATAGATGCACATGCGAGCCAGCTACATACCCTAGTCTGTGTCCTTTTCAGGAAGCAACTGATAGTAAATTACCTGAGTAATTTATGTTCACCAGACATGGTTAGAACTTCCAATGAACCAATACGAAACCACGACGGGGCCAAGCGTAGAACAACCGCAACTTTTATGAAAAATAAAAGTGAAGCAGTATATCATGTTTGAGTAACAATGTTTGACTTGATATGGAAATACACATAAGTTTGTCGTAAAAGGAGGTTAGTGTCGAGCTTTTCAACCAAGGTCAAAGAGTTTTGACATGAGAATAAATGCTCCTTTCTAATTTATGACATGGCATTTCAAACGAATTCCTATTCACGGGTTATGCCAATTATGATCACATTTTCAAACCAACGTCTTCAGTTTTTGTACTAAGTTTCTTTCTCAGAATGATTATTTGCTCACGAAATTTATAATCTCTTCTCGTATTTTTTTATTTCCTTTTCTTCTAATTGTCATTATTCGACTTTAATACTTTTTTCTACTTTCTTAAAATGAATTTTCTGCTCGTTTCGTTTGTTTGACTGTCCATTTTTTATTTGTTGCTTCCCTTCTTCCTCTTTTCATCCACCTGACTCGTTCACCGTAGTTTACAGTTTTAATATTCGTTTTCAGAGATTATTATCTTTTTGGGAAATTTCTTTGTATGTTTGCATAACTTCTCAAGCCCTCTTCTATTCTTCCTTCTCTTCAATCTCCCCCATCTCTTTCTTTTTCGTTTTTCTTCTTAATTTCCTTCGCTAATCCACACCTTCATTTTATTTTTCTACCCCCATCTTTGTTGCCGTTTCAAAGGCCCACACATTCTTCATACTCGCTCACTATCGTTCTCTTTTAATAAAGTTAGAGTGGTACTGCAATAAAGAAACTGAGTAGCCAATTCTATGATAAACTTTAGGTATAGCATTATTTTATTACGTTCAGTTATAACTAAAGCGACATAATAACTTTAAGTTTCCTTTCAAAAATTTGACAACTACTATTAAATTTCCAAATTAGCGGGCACTTGTCAGCAGAAGCTAGGATCGGAAATCTGATGTTATAAATTAATGACCACAAAATCCCAAGTCTTTGGAGCAAACCTCCATCATTACTGACAAAAAGAAGTATCTATTTGTGGCCATGCCGTCTCGCCAATGCGCTCCAAAAGGTTGTAAAAACTGCTATAGGAATCCACGTTGGTGAGGGTATTTCCTTACACGTCTTTCTTGCAAAGGGCCAGAAAGACCATTTTGGTCTTTTGAGTTTCAAAAGACGGCAATTTTGTACGTTCGTGCTACAACATTTTTAGTGTCACCAGACTTAAAGTAAAGGCCTCATTATTCAAATTTTAAGGGCTCAGTACTCGATCATTAAGTTTTCTTTACATAAAAGTATCTTTGAAGTGATAAAAATGGCGTTCCTAGTTCTGACATGCCTCTTCTCGTTAATGAAGTATTTCGATTTCTTATTACATGAAGTATGAAATATTACATTACGTGAAGTATGAAAGAGTTGTTAACACTGTTCAACATAAACATCAAGTCATGTACCCTATAAGTCTACATTAAATGCTCCAAATTTCTAAACTACCATTTATTGTTTTCCTTTAAATTTAAGTTGGTTCGGCATATAACCTTGTCGAAATAGATCATCACTCAATTTTTAATCGGAAAACTACTTTAGTTTCATCTTGCAAATTTTAAGTGGTTATGGCTCCAAATGCAATATTGATACAAGTTCTAGATGAATTCTAAAAAGATTTTTGGTCTTTCCGTTCTGGTTTTAAAAAGCCTTTTTCAGTAATTACTAGAGAGTGTAAAGTCACTGAAGTCTTGAAGTCAAACACGAAATCCTGATGCTATAAAATGTGATTTAAAACAAATGTTGATTCGATATCCGAGTCTTATGTTACACGTTTTATTGAGTTCTTAGTTTAAATGTTGATGTCATTTATTACACAAAAAATAAGAATTTAATTTGGGCTCAAGATATTTTCATCTTCTAACGCGTTCACCATTGTCTTTATCCGTATCATTTTTTTCTTTATGCCGAGTATAAACTCATTTCTTTTTCTTTTAATCACTGGCAATCAAATATACGTTCAGTAACTAACCTGGTTCCCTTCTTGGATGCCCATCATAAAACTGGTCCCTCCAAACTTCATCTCTACTCATTACCAAACTACGGATTAAGGAATATATAGAAGAAAAGGGAAAGAAAAAAGTACAGTCGAGTAGCTGGATAAGTGTCCTCAATACAAAACAATGGTGAATCCGAAAATTGAACTCATTTTTATTTCACACGGCACTCATGAAAAGCAGATTTGTCTTACTATGTTAATGTTATTGTAATAGTTTTATATTTTAATAGATATATATTGTTAAATAATTAACTTTGTAATTGAATTTATGGTATTGTATTAGAATTTGTGACGTATATGTAATTTATTCTCTGATGAGTTTTACCGTGTTTAAATAAAGTTATTATTATTACTATCTCGTAGTCATCATCAAAAGTGCTGAGGATGCAAGGTGTCCTACTGTGTATACACGCGAAGTAAACCGTTTATGTACAAATCAATTGCATGTATATACGTAGTAGGTCTCCTTACATCCACAGCATTCCTCATGACTACAAGATAGTCGAAGCGTAGAGAATAAAAATGATTTCAATCTTTGGAATCACCACTGTTATGTATTCAATTAAAATACTCGATTGTTATCAAAATTTCTCGATAAGTGTATGCCGGTCAACAATTTAATCAGGTGGCTCGATATAGCTTCTTGAAAAAGTGGAACAAATAAGAATACAAATTCTAACTCTTAAGGGTACGTTTACCCCTAACGTTTATGAAAACCGATAGATTGTGAGGCTGAACTGTGGCAGCCATTTTTTTTTAAACCTGACAAAACTATATGTTTTCTGAAAGTACATGTACATTCCTTGCACAATTTATCACAATTTTCCTGGTCATAATCAGAGTTATACTAAGCCATTTGGGTAAGGTAGAGTAACAGCAATGTATACGTCACTAAATCTAAACAGTTTAGCGCCATGACACTTTTTGGCAATATTATAGTAGCTAATAACCTGATTCTTGGTACAAGTTTGCATGGTATGCCTTGGCATGTTTCTATGACATATTTGTTTCATGAAGTCTTCTTGCCATGGTAATGCAAGTTAAAGTTTATACAAATTTGATCAAATACTCACTTTTAAACTAAGTAAGATTTTAGAAATCCGAATCATGAGAACACCGATAATACCCTTGGCAATAACCGTGAAAATTTGAATTAAATCTGCAAATTACTCACAAAGTTATGGTGTTTTACAGGTCCCAAATCGTTGTACCCTGTATCCATAAAGTAAAGATATTATTTGACATGAAAATGACAGTTTTAGATCACATTTTTGATCATAATTTCCCTTTTTGGAAGGGGTAAGTGCCCCCTTAAAAAGTGGTGGTTAAAATATTTTTCAGGGAAATGAATCGTAACGTGGAACGAAAAACAATCTACCGTATTTATTCTAATAAACGCCCCGGGCGTTTATTTAAAAAATACTTCGGAAGGGGGGGGGGGCGATTATTAGAGAGAGGCGTTTGTTAGAGAGAGGCGTTTATTTCAAAAGTTCATAATTATAACCTCAGAAATACAAAATCTGGACAAAATGCAAACAAATGTTCACGCAATGCAGCAAAATATATTGAGCAAATATTTATTAATATAATAACAATAGCAGTTAGTATACTGTAGTAGTAGCAACATGTAACTACTGAATGTTTACATAATATCAATGTCATCGTCTTCCGACTCGTCCAGTGTAAAATGTTCGTCTACAGCATCTTCAATGTCCGAATCGGAGATGTCTTTGAAAGGGTCGAGGCGTTCGCTTTCGTCCAGAAGTGATAGCTGAGACTGAAGTGACGTCGATCCTGCTGCACACGGCTGGCCTTCCTTAAAGCAATGGATATCGCTATCCTGGGATCCATCAACTGGGAGGTTAAGCACACATGTCTTGAAGGATTTTTTAATGATTTCTGTCGACAACAGAGACCACGCTTCAAGAATCCACTGGACAATGGTTCTCCTTGTCGGTGGCTTCATATTTCCACCTGACGTAAATTGATGAATGCCATTGCTCATCCACTCATCGTACATTTCGGTAACCTTTGTCTTGAAAGGTTTATTCCAACATACGTCGGGGGCTTGAATGTATTTCGTACATCCACCAGGAATTACGGCTTGATCAACATTCATTCGTTTTAAGGCTTCTTTGACAGTGTCCATTATATGACACTCAAACGAATCCCACGCTAATAAACGTCGGTTAAACGAAAAAGCTCCTATTACCCGTTGCACCCAAAGTAACGTGAGTTCTTCATTCATCCAGGCGTTCTTTGAACTAGCTACAACACAGCGATTCTTAAACTCTTCAGCAAGAGCTTTCGTTTCCCGTTTAGCGCCACGAAAGACGATCATCGGCTTAAGTTTTGTCCCATCTGCTTTGGCCGCCAAGCAAACAGACCCATAACTTTTTCGTGGCCGGTGGTTTTCAAAGATATAGATTTAGCACCAACATCGTCAACTGTCGTGTTTGAAACCATGTCGTCCCACACCGATGTCTCGTCCACTGCAATTATGCAAGATGGTTGATAATTATACGCTTTTGAAAGTCGTCGAACGTGTAGAACATACGAAATTAACTTGTCAATAAGCTTGGCAGGGTCTTTCTGAGCAGTTGTGGTTTTTCTTCTTAACGACAATCCATTTCGGCGCATAAATTTTTGAAGCCATCCATTACTGGCGAGAAAGAGGTCCTTCTCACTTTCGTCACATGTTTCGTCATATAAAAATTTGGCTTTCATCATGATTAATTTACGCGAAACTCTTAAACCGTTAGATCGCCGCCCATGGATCCATTCTAACAGTTGCTCTTCCAGTCCTTCGTCCGTAATCTTTCGTCCGCCACCTTCTAATCTTCGCTTTTCTTGTCCCTTTGCTTTCGCACAAGTGTCGACAATTTCAGCTTTTTTCTGACGCCACTCCCGAATTCGTTTAACATCAACATTGAATTTCCTAGCGGCGTCATGGTTGTTCGTCGTCTCAGCAAAAGTAATGGCTTCCTTTTTAAATGACATCAAGAAACTTCGTTTTAAGTTTCTCTTTTGAGAGGTTGCTGCAGCAGTATCTTCGTTCATGTTATATTTTTTTATCTGAACAGAACCTGTTGATGTGTGACAGTGTGTGTCTAAAACTCACCTTGGCGAAAAGCCGAAAAATGAATGAACACAAAAGCATGATTGTGCCGAAACTATTAAATTTCACCTCGTAGCTACCGGTACCCGCCAATCTCCAATTACACTATCAGTTGTGCGGCTTGCGTTAATGAATTGCTCAATTATAACATTCAAGACAATGGCACGAACTACTTGCTCTTTTCGTTACGAAATGTGGTTTCAGATCAAATTTAAAACAGCAATACGAGGACATCAGTATACAAAGAAACGTGGACCCCAGTATTAGGTGAAGTCTTAAGTTGTGAGAAAGACGACCGGGCGGAAGCGTCAGAGTATGACTCGAATGCAGTTGGTGTGTATACCAGTGTGAAATCAGCAAATGGTGCCGACGCGCGATTGGTAGGACATGTTCCCATACAACTTTCACGATTGATCGCAACATTTCTTAAAGCTTCGCAAGAAAACACCGTTTCAGTAGAAGTCTGTGGGAAAAGGAAGCGAGAGCTAGGCCTAATAGTTCCGGGTATCTACCTATGTAGGACCAAATCTAAAGCATGTGCGAGAATTCTTCAAGAAGAACTGACCCGAATTAGAGACAAATACACTCATTTTGAATTCGAGTACGAACAGTCATTGCTCTACGAAAGTCCTTACATTATTAAAAGTGAATGTAAATGAAATAAAAAGTTTAAATATGAAGTGTTGACTTTGTCATTTTATCTTCTCAGGGGGGGGCGTTTATAAGAGAGGGGCGTTTATTGGAGAGGGGCGTTTAATTCAAATCTTAGTGGGTTGGGGGGGGGGCGTTTATTGGAGTGGGGCGTTTATTAGATAGAGGGCGTTTATTAGAATAAATACGGTATTTTACAAGTATGGTGTTGCTGTCAAAAGTGATCAAATCGTCGTTACAGTATCAGAGACATTTTAAAATGGTTTGTAATTACAGAGAAGTCTAATTTGCTACAGAAGAACTTTTGAGGGTAAATCTCGCTTTCTACCACATTTCAAGAAACTGTATTAGGGTGATCTAAAAATAAAGTTTCGGAATCGGTGAGGTTTAGGGGGAATTTTGAAGCAGACAGGTTCCACATTAATTAAATTAATTCAACAAAATACCTGTTATCAAGTTTATTTAAGATATGACCCTTGACGCTTTTTAAAGAAAAAAATTCAAATGAATTAGTCTACGGTGTGAAGCCGTCACTTGCTCATTTTAGATGTACATGATAAAGATATTGAAAAACTATTCATCAAAATTTCGCGGTTCGGTAATTAACTACACAATATATATATTTCTAAAATTCATTAAAAATTCATGAAGAAAAGACAAAAGAAAATCATAAGCGTATCGGATCTATATATGTGATAAAGACACATGTGCCTTTACATGTGAAGAAGAAGTTCAATTTTTTCGGCTTACGAAGATAAATTTCCAAACTTTCTTCGTGAGTTAGCGTATAAGGAGGTTCATTTTAAAAGACATTTAAAAAACTCGCAGTTCGTGCTTTATCGGGTCTAAAACACTCGGCTATCGCCTCGAGTTTTAAATCCCGATAAAGCACTCCTGCTCGGTTTTTAAATATTACATATACATATATATATATATATATATATATATATATACAGCAAATTGCAGAAATTATGGCACAAAACATATCAACATATAAAGATATCAAAACCATTGTATCTCAATTTTATTCTCACTTGAACGATCAGTGAAGATAGGCTATGTGTTTTCTGATACATTCTTTGGCCAGTCTAATGTATTAAGGTTGATTAAAGTGTTCATAATTGCAGATTTACCTATATGTGGGTTTTTTACAATATGTTCAGGTTTGCCAAAATTTATGCAATTTGCTGTGTATATATATATATATATATATATATATATATATATATGGAACAGTTAAAACTACCCTGCGCGGCAATTCAACAAATAAATAATAAGAACATATGGATTGCCACCACCAAAGCAAATAAATAAAACTAGTTAGGATCGACAAATTTTCGACTGTATTTCACAGCCTTCATCAGGTCAACTAAAAAATAAGAAGAACAACTTACTTAAAATTTATTATGATAATTACGTAAGAAAAAAATTGCCTAAAGTATTAAAAATTTTTATAATAATTATAAAAACTAAGCTATTCATAAATTAAAATTCATTAGATAATACAAAACGCTATTGTTGTACAAATTCATGACTAGAATTCAATCCTTTTAAGCTTGTTAATAAAGAACCAATCCAAAAGTTCAGACAACATCTTAGATCAATGCGCTGCTGATCAATTAAAATAAACTCCAAATTGTTGTAGCTAGCTTTGCGATTACCTCTGAAATGCGTTGCTATACTGCGTTGCTATATTCAGCTCTCCCGACAAATTTCCAGAGCTATGTTGTTGGTTCCGCTTTCGGGACGATACGTTGGTTCTTTGGCGTAGGTCAGAGGAACGACTGCAGGAATTTTTTCAAGTTCTAAATACTTTCGACTCTAACTTGCAATTTACTATGGAGGTAGGAAAGCGAAGTCTACACTTTCTTGATCTACATATTACTATTGTCTACAATCACTTAGAAACCTACAGCAAGCCAACAGATGCCTATTTCCATTTGAATGCTAAGTCATCTCATCCAAAGTCCCAGATACAAAGTATTCCTACGGGTTTTACTACAAGCTTAATTTTAAACCGCAGCCACCACGATCAAAGCGGTTGAGAAACAGACATATCATATGGTTCAACCCGCCTTACAGCACTAACGTCTCGACCAACATAGGACATAAATTCTTGTAGATCATTGAAGAATGCTTCCCAAGAAACCACCCTCTACACAAAATATTTAATAGGAGCACCCTGAAATTGAGCCACAGCTGCATGCCGAACATGGCAAGTATCATCGTATCGCACAAGCATTTACTCGCCAAAGAAAATCAAACCAACCCATCTACTACCAGAGAGTGTAACTGCCGCCAGAAAGAATCCTGTCTGCTCGCTGGAAAATGCCAGACAGAAGGAGTCGTGTATCAAGCTACAGTCAAGAGTGAAGACAACGCAGAAGAAAAAACCTACATCAGCATCATTGAAGGCAAATTTAAGTCAAGGTACCACAACCATACCAACCCTTTTAGAAATCCGAAGCACAAAACGAGCACCGCACTAAGGAAATACATTTGGAACTTAAAGGATTCTAAGATTAATTACTCGATCGAATGGAAAATAGTAAAGTAATGTAGGGTCTATTCAAATAAAACCAAAAGATATAACTTATGCTTCCACGAAAAATTCATCATAATATGCCATCCTAATCTAGGTTCATTGAACTCTAGAAACGAGCTCGTTTCAACTTGTAGACATAGAAAAAAACACTTGCTATGCAGCCATTAACTATTCATAATCTTATTCCACACACTGTATTGGTACATGACGTCAACCGTGTATATAATATCAAGCTTCCTGAGCATTAATATCAGACGCGAAAATCACCAGATGATTGTGGTAAGCTCCGCTTACCATAAGAAACAAATTTGTCGTGATTAAAACTTATATGAAGTAACCAAGTTTGTCTCGTCTAACTATCCGCCCTACTTCGGTATTGAGCACTCTATTCCTATGTTTTCAAACCTGCTACTTATCAAACATACGGCATAATAATACTCAAACAATGCTCAATATTCGTGGGTAATGCAATCAACCAGTGCCATACCTCGCTGCTCTACTGGTGGGCACTTTTAAGTGGTACATCCCTTCACTTCCAAGAAACTCGCGAACAGATGATCTCAATACAGCTCGTCCATCGCCATACCTAATCAATTTGAACAAACTCAAAATCAATATTTTTAGCTTTTATCAAAAAATGGAATGCTAAATCAAAAATTACTAATTAGCTTGATGATAAAATTATTCATCAATAACGTCTTAAGCCCAACTCCAAGTTACCAACATAACGTGTTCTACTAAGACAGACTAATCCAATCAACGGCAGCATGAGAAAATATATAAAATTGAAAAGCAAGTTAACGTTCTTTAACCAATAGTTCCTTTAATTTTAGCTTTCGACGATCTGACTACAGTGAAGAAAATAATGTATGAGGTAAAAATACGGAATATTAAAATATAAATAATAGAATGATCACAATTAAACATAAAATTACAGATTCAAGGATGAATGAAACGCAGCGCGGCAGAACATACAATAAGTGGCGGTATTATTTTTTCAAAAGAACGGAATTACTATGCCGCATATAATGTACAATTGTTGCTGACTCCTTTAGAGGCAGCTAAGGGGCAAGACTCCAAAGTATTTCCCGTTTTTCATCAGTACTATAATTTAAGAGGTATCAATCGGGCTTTTCCTTGTCAAAACTATATACTAACGCTCTAAAAAAGTTTTGGTGATAGGGAGGCTGCAGTTTGGAATGACCTTCAATCAAGCGAAAAATATACAGCCACAAATTACACCTTTTGCTGTTCATTACCAGACAATATGCTATCATTAACACCAGCCTCAAACTCATTAACACAAAAATACATTCATTTTATTCAATCGACCTTTACTAGCGTCGATACGCAACCATTTCCATCGAAGGGCATTCTGTAGTGCCAACAAACGATCATTAACACCATTCTAAAGTACATTAGGGATAATAAAATTTCAATTACACAAGATAGTTCTCCTGCATAATTGAAATTTTATTTTCACAAAATACGCATGTGGCGACCGGTGGAGTAAAGCCTGACAAGGTGAAGAATCTTAATTGTTCTGGTAAATGTTGAATGCAAAATAAAAGTTCACGAAATGCCACAGGAAAACTTGAATGTCAGCTTTCATGTTGTGGCTAGGAGTGTGGAATTAGTTGAGTGTCCTTAAGTAGTTTGTCAGACAATCCCACCAAAAACATTTTCACAATAGAAGGACATGGAAACATCCTGTTAAGAGAGGCATAACTGAGACTCCAAATCACTAATTTATCCCTAATTTATCCATAAGAAAACAGACGTTTGTGTTGGTGAGAGATCTGTTCCATCCTCGAGGTATGTTTTATTATCCCCTCGTCCACCGCGCGAAGCGCGGTGCCAGGGTACTAATCTCAACCTGTGTGGAGTCCTGTTACACGCGTGGTGACTAGGGAGAAAAATTTTCGCTTTGTGTATCTATGTTTATATATATATGTGTGTGTGTGTGTTGATAACAAGTATCAATAACAAAATCATATGGTGCAGAGTGCTCTATACCGAGGTAGAGCGGAATAATCACAACACAAGATTTGGTTACTTCATAAGAACTTTTATTCACTACAGATCTGTTTCGTATGACAAGTCCGAAGCTTGCCACACTCATCAGGTGAATGCTGTGTTTGGCGTGTAAACTTGAGATCTGTGGTTAGTTTGTGACGTCAAGTTGTTTGTGTGTAGTATTTGGTTCGTATTACAGGTAGAAACAGTGACAATTATCTATTACAAAGCAAGTGTTTCTTGCGGTGCCTGCAAGTAGATATGAGTTCATTCCTTTTGTTGAGGGAACTCAGTTCCGGATGGCAGATGATGAGAAATTTTTCGTAGGTGCATAAGTCGCAGCATTTAGTCCTGTTTGAATAAGGATGACATTTCTTCATAATTTTTCATTCTATCGAATAGCGCGCGTTCGATTATTTCAGCGACCAAACATGTTTGCTAAGCTCTGTGGCGTTTTTACACGATATCGGAACACTATCTACACGATATCGGAACCACACCAGCTCATTTCGAAATGAAAAATCCAAAAACGCCACAGAGCTTAGCAAACATGTTTGGTCGCTGAAATAATCGAATGCGCGCTATTCAATAGAATGGAAAATTATGAAGAAATGTCATCCCTATTCAAACAGGACAAAACGCTGCAACTTATGCACCTACGAAAAATTTCTCATCATCTGCCATTCGGAACTGAGTTCCCTCAAGAAAAGGAATGAACTCATATCTACTTGCAGGCACCGCAAGAAACACTTGCTTTGTAATAGATAATTGTCACTGTTTCTACCTGTAATACGAACCAAATACTACACACAAACAACTTGACGTCACAAACTAACCACAGATCTCAAGTTTACACGCCAAACACAGCATTCACCTGATGAGTGTGGCAAGCTTCGGACTTGTCATACGAAACAGATCTGTAGTGAATAAAAGTTCTTATGAAGTAACCAAATCTTGTGTTGTGATTATATATATATATATATATATATATGTATATATATATATATATATGGGTATATATCCATGGATTCCGGTCACTCAAAAATGCCGTGTGCAAGCTCGGAGACTGGTATGTTGTTCGCCAAACCATGCTTAGGTACCGTATTGAAGCAAATCGATTTGGTCTCGTTCTTTTTTCCCTTGTATGGATCTCTCAGACGTTGTTTACATTATTTGAAAACTGAAGCCAGTAAACCCCAATGACTCGCGATATTTCTCCACAGCGTTGACAAAACTCCCTATTGTCCACGTGTGGTGACTAGGGAGAAAAATTTCCCAGTATTTATCCCTGTGTGTATATATATATATATAAATATATATATATATATATATATATATATATATATATATATATATAGGTATCTATCCAAGGATTCCGGACACACGAGAATGCCGTGTGCAAGCTCGGGGACTGGCATGTTGTTGACCAAACCTGACTTAGGTTACTTAGATCCGTATCGAAGTAAATCGATTTGGTCTCGTTCTTTTTTCCTTTGTATGGATCTCTCGCAAGTTGTATACATCATTTGAGCACTGAAGCCTGTAAGTGATTTAAGACCGGCAAACGAAATGGCTTTCTTGGTGCCTGTGGCTGGTTTCGCTTTTGAGGGCCACCTCAGTAACTGGACAATTTATGACTTGAAAGAGCAGTTCTCAAAGTTAGCTCCTTGGAATATACATTGGCCAACTGTTCACTTTTGGCAGCAACGGATTGTCTTGGTTCTTTCTGATTTATATAAACAAAAGACATAAGGTAACTCGCTTGCTGTCAGGACATTTGCTAAGCGACTAAGTGTATGGAAACGACATTCTTTGCGGAAGTTGAATAGATGCCGATTTGTATAAATCTTGGGACTTTTCACGTCCTGGTAACCAATTACCTAAGCTACGCAATCACAGGTACGTCTGAATCGAGCAGTTTTGAAATACAATTTCTGCGAACGGAATTGTTTTGAGCAGCTTTCAAAAGTAGCTTCCCGACTTCATTCTTCCCTAAAGGAGACTTCTTGTACGAAATATTACTGCCTGGATTTTGCTGGTTTATTGGTAAAGTAGAATGACGATTCTGGTTCATCTATCTCTGTAGGACGATTAATTTTGAACATTTTTCAGTATTTAACAGGACAGCGTTCATGGTCAATGGTTTGAGACATGGGATAGCACACTTATCGTCCAGAAGAGTTGTCCAGGCCATGACAGTCTTTGGATGCTTTCTCCACTTTCCACACAAAGATTTTTTTCCCTATGAAATGTCGCCCCACTGAAGACGTTAGGATGTATTTTTGGCTCGAAACAAAAATGCAAGGTAAACAACCACCAGATAACTCGCTGCAAAGCTACTTGTTTTTGGTCACCAAATTATCCTTCGGCAAAACAGTTGTCCGCTTCAGTCTTTCTCACTTCGAAAGTGATTTGTGCATGATGATCTTTACCGTATTCGACCAATAATGCTTTCATCAGGATTTTAAAACCTCTGAAGAATGTTTAAAGTCGTCTTTGTGTAAACTTATGGCCTGTATACCGGGATGTCCCGGTATACCGGGATATCGAGTTGCTTATAAATTACTGTTACTTTCGCAGTTGCGTTTATATTGAGACCGGGACCCCGCTTGAAGCAGTCGAGATCCCAGGTAGGCAAGACAAGGTTTTTTTCTATATCAACGCAATATCCCGGTACACCGGGATAAATTCGACTGAACTGCGCATGCTTGTACTTTGGATATTATATTCAAAATGGCTGACATATACTCACGTTCAGAGTCATCAGAACCACCAAAAAAGAAAACGAAAGGAAACAACTTTCGTTGGGACGAAAGTGTGCACAGTGATTTGATCGACTGCCTACGTGAATACAAAATACGATGTGAATATAATGGTATCGATTTTGATGCTGACAAAGTGGCCCAATACCGAGCTGTTCGGTTAGCAATGGAGAAAAAATACGAACATGATATCAGTCTGTTCGGTCCAGTTTCCGTTACTCCACCTCCTCGTCAGATGCAAGAGCTTAACCAACAGGAAAAAGCGGTGTATGACGTACAATCCAAACAGGAGAATAATCTTATTTCGCGTGGTCATAATCGCATTTTGGAAAAGGCAAAGAGTTTACGTCAAGGATTTTCGAAAGCTGTTCTGGCAGGAGGAAGAAGTGGAAGTGGTACATTACTATATGATCATTATGATTCACTAAAAGGGAGTTGGGTGGTTCTCCAAACACAGAGCCATTGCCTTCAGGTGTTCATACCGACGAAGTCAATCAAGTTCACCATTTGGAAGATGAAACTGATGAAAATCATGCAACGGAGTCCTCGAATAAAGCATCGTCTAGTGATTCAGTTGTTCCTAAGTTAATAGATGACAAACGTAAACATCTACAAAGAAAATTATCAGCATCACAACGAGATGACCTATTAATTGGTGAAGCTAAAGAGGAGAAATTATTCAGAAGAGAAATGGCTGCTGCGTTAAAGAACTCATCAGAATCTTTTGCCCGAGCATTGAATGACATCAGCCAGTCAATAGTGCAAATAAGTTCACCCCTGAATCGTTCTTTAGAAGTATTGGCACAGACATTTGGGGCAACTCAAACAACCCATCCTACACCCCTCCTTTCTGCATATCATCCAAGGGATAATCCACTTCGTTATCCACGAATGAATTTGGAAACATTCAACTACCAACAAAGCTAGTACTGTATGTCTGAAATTAACTGGTACTGAACGTTTTGCCCACTTTTAATGTTATTGGTTTATTACGATAACATTTTGGTTACTTTCTGTAGCAGACCTTTGTGCTGACTACACACAAGTTGTATCTGATGTTTCTCATCAGTAAAGTATGTTTTGTACAGCTGGAACATTATATTTTAATGTGAACACCACTTTTTGATTATAAATACTGAAGCATTATGATATTATATTGCAAATGCAACCAAGGTTATATAAGCCCATGTTATAACACTGTATTAAAATTTAAAAAACACAATACATTTGAAATGCAGTTATTTTCAACTGTACTGACAAATGGATCCTTGTTGCTTTCCATTTATAGTTTTTATTTTTGTGTATTTTACCAGTGACTTCAGTTTACATGTACTGTGCATACGAGTGTTATTTGACCCTGGTTGCAGTTTGCCATCTATGTTATTGTTCAAAACAAAACTTCAACAAACATGATTAACAGTAACTATGAAAGCTAATTTGCATTGTTGGTTAAAACTTGATCAACACTATATTTACAGATATGTTGAGTTGTTCTTTTCTTTAATTACATATTAAATGGCATCATTTTCTGAAATATGTTGTTGTATACATGATGTTATGACGTCCCTCACAACTAAACCATCATCTGTGTTTCCAGAAAATATTGGTTCTGGAATGTTTTCCCTTTCATTATCAATATGTGTATTTAGATGTACAGTCAATTGTTGCTCAACTAAATCTTTATCAAGATAACAATTGTTTAACTCACAGAAGTTGTGGAGTACAAAACAAGCATTAATTGCAATAGAAACAAATTCTAACTCTAAATCAACCTTTTTCGTAAGGAAAGACCAACGTGCTTTCAGTCTTCCAAAGCCACATTCAATTGGATTTCGTGCTGACCTTAACATGTTGTTAAAGACAACTTGAGTATCTGAAGTGCATTTTTCATATTCTTTCATGCAGTAAGGAGTCAAAGCGTACGCAGGGTCACTAATTAATTAGATACCAACTCTACTACGTTGGGGTAACAGTTGTTGATATGTAACAGGTAAGCTTTTTTCCCTCAGCTTCTTATTGACACTTGAGTTAGCTAACACTTTTGCATGATGCACGCTTCCTGGCCATCGATAGTCAACGTCCATGAATTGACCCCTGCAATCACAAATAGCTAGCACATTTAACGAAAAGTACATCTTGTATGAAAAGTAATCTTGTGAATTTATGGTTGGTCTTTTTATTGGTATGTGTGTACCATCAATGCACCCAAACGCTTGTACTAGTCCATATTTAACTTCAAATTCTGCAACCTTTTTTCGCATTTCATTTTAATCCTTTGGCAAACTTACATATTTTGAGTCAAGGTAATACGTAATAGCTTTACAAACTTCATGTATACGAAACTTCACAATTAACCTACACTGCTGAAGTCAACTGAAAAATGTTGACTCGAGCGGGATTTGAACTCGCACCTTCGGGATACCGGTCCGCCGCTCTACCTGTTGAGCTATCGAGTCCACAGGGATTGGAGGCGAGTTTTTATCCAATTTAAGTGCACGAAATATTCTCGCGACAACTTAACGCTATCCATGAGGATGGATGTGCAGTGTTTCGATTCTAAACACTGCACATCCATCCTCATTAGAATCGAAACACTGCACATCCATCCTCATGGATAGCGTTAAGTTGTCGCGAGAATATTTCGTGCACTTAAATTGGATAAAAACTCGCCTCCAATCCCTGTGGACTCGATAGCTCAACAGGTAGAGCGGCGGACCGGTATCCCGAAGGTGCGAGTTCAAATCCCGCTCGAGTCAACATTTTTCAGTTGACTTCAGCAGTGTAGGTTAATTGTGAAGTTTCGTTTTCATAATACCCTGAGGATGATTCTGAAATAACTTCATGTATTGCTTTTAAAACTGTCGTTACGTGAAGACCAAACGAATTAGCTGTCATACTGAGCGATCCAGTGTCCTTGAGATAATACAATGTAATTCCCAGTTTTTTTTCAGCTGTTATACATCTATGGTTTGGTGATGCTGGGTTTGGTGTGATAAATGGCTTCAATTCTTCCAGTAATTTGAAAAATGACAGCCTAGACATTCAGAAATTCTTTTTCCACTCTTCTGGCAGTATATTCTTCATCATGTTGTCCCACCATTGATCTGTCCTGCCTTCTCGAAACCAACATGACCGATGCTTTTTACGCAGTTGCTTTGCTCGAACTTGTTTCATCTTTCGTAGGATGAATCGTTTCTTGCATGTCAGACTGGTAGCAAATGTGACAGTTTGTGTTTTGATGTAAGCAGTGCATAAAAACAGAATTCCCTGCAGCTGAAATAACATACATAGCAGAACTATTTGCTGAAATAGCAAAAGCATAAGAAGTCTTCGTTTCTTTGGCTCCATTTTTTCAACTTTCCCGCGCTTTTACTACCTGACATGAAATTCATCCCGGATAAGCTGGACGGCACTTCGTACCACATATAAACTCGAGGTGAAATTTATCCCGGTATACCGGGACATCTCGGTTCACCGGGATCATATAAACCGGCCTTTACCGTTGAACCGTTTGTATTGAGGTGCCACTGAATGCTTAGATAAAAATACGCAAAAGTTGCAGGTTTGTACGCCATTTTTCTTTTTTATTGATGTTTTACCGTGGAAAAAGTACGTCTTTTACTTCCCTCTTCTCGTTCTTCTTTCGACAAAACTTGCACAAGGTTTGCTTGTCGTATTTTGTTTTATGTTTTGTATTTTCCGATTTTTGGTCAGCGATAAAAATGCAGGACTCATTCATGTTTTCTTTGTTTATTTCGTCCGCTTCGTCGGTTTCGTAATTCGTTTCATCTTCGTCAACAAAGTGTTGTACCCCCTGATGAATACTTAGCGTAAATCTTCTCCATAGCACTTCTAATAGACCTTTAGATAATATAGAATTTATCAGTTTTTATATATAATATAGAATTTATCAGACGGAAAGCCTGGCTATCTAATAAAAAAATTTCCTTTAAAGCAAAACGAGTGAAAAGTTTGATTGGAAAACGACTCGAAATATCTCAACATCGCAATTAATGCAGGGTCTTTCTATGAACATCCATTGATAAGCAGCAGAATTGTCAGAATGGATCTCTTATCATTTATTAAACCGTTAAAGGTTATTCTCACTAAACGTTTTGTTTTAATAAAACAGAATAGAAATTTTAAACGTAAATATGACGACAAGCAGTTTCAATGTAAAATAATTTCCAGTTTGGCTTGTTAATATTTGTGGCCAAATGTTGTGTTTTCTTTATTGCATTACCTCTTCCAGTTACAGTAAGGACCATTGTCTTTTTGACAACTTTGAAAGATTATCAATGTTACTTGGATTCCCGAGAGATATAATGGAAGGGTGGGCGAGGGTTTGTTGCGTACACGTATTTCTAGTTTACGTTTTGTGGGCGTCTATTCAAACATTCCACATCAAAGAAGGAATCCTTTCATGCAGTCTGAGGGTGATTCGTGAGGGCCATATAATGGCGGATATGTGTCACGACCAAACAAAATATGAAATGAAGTTCTCAAAATATAAATATGAAAACTAATTTCATGCAAGCACAAAATGGATTACTCAGCTTTAGACACTTCTGGATTTTAGTCACTGAAATTACAAATGCCTGAAAAAATGTATGTATGTATGCTTGTATGTGTGTATGCTTCTGACGAAGGCTCGAAGGATCAAGTTGAAAGCTCAAGTAAAAACTTATCAAATCCGGAGAACAAAGATTATTTAACTTCCAACTATGCCTGGATTACAAATATTCAAGTCACTTAAACAGACTTATGGATTAGTTTCTCTTAAAAACGCCAGAAAATGGGAATCCTACGCTCGTAAAGAATCATCAACACTAGAACAGCTGCATTTCCTCCACAATTGTAAGCGACTCAATATTTTACCGAACAGCATCAACTACCGACCACCTATGAAAACTGAACTCGCCAAACGCACAGCAAAAACCAATGGCAAACGTATGCTTCGTACACTCATTACTGAAACCCACAACTGTCTTCGAATTTACCGGGGAAAACGTAACTCTCACCGACATGAAGTCCTAAACAGTATTAGTCTACGTGACAGTAACGCTCTGAAAGACGCCATTGAACACACATCAAAAGATCACAGAGCCAAACGACACATGGAACTAGAACTAAAACTAAACACAAGACACTACAGATTCAGGTACAACAACAACACTGACGCTTGGGTCAAGAATATCTCTAAAAGACAACTCACAGAAAACGAAACACGTGTTTTGGCCAAAAGGCATGAACTACAACACACGAGACGTTGACAAATTCGAATTTATTGCCGAACTAGAATGAACAACCAGATCAAATGACCTTACCAAAAACACCAGGAACCATATACGTCACCAGATAACCAACAACCTTTTACGCCACCAACAACCAGTAGATTTGACGAGGACGGAGAAACAAGCACTAAACGAACTGAAGAAAGACTACAACATCGTTATTCTACCGGTTGACAAAGGACAAATAACTGTGGTGATAAACAAAACCAACTACGTCAAGAAAGCAGTTAGCCAACTCCAAGACACAAACACATACCTACCACAAAAACCGATCCCACCAAGACAACCGTATCCCGCATCAACAAGAAATTAAAAACTCTTAACGATCAGAAGAAACTCGACCAAAATACGTATTTCTAGATCCGACCTAACGACGTAACCATTGCCAGATTTTATGGACTTCCCAAGATTCACAAGGAAAACATCCCACTTCGCCCAATTGTCTCTCTGCCTGGATCATCGACTTACCAACTATCTAAGTACTTTGCAAACGTCCTTCAATCTCTTACAAAAACCTCACCCCATGCCATTAACAACGTCAACACCTTCCTAACAGATATTAAAGACCTCAAAATCGAACCCGACGAAACCATGTTATCCTTCGATGTTGTACCTTTATTTACATCCATACCAATACAAACTGTCAGATCAATAACCGACAGACTACAATCCAACGACCCTTCATGGGAAACAATGACAGCCCTGAACAAATGCTACATCCTTGACCTGCTGGACCTCTGCCTGTCGACCGAATTTCGATTTCAAGACTCGTACGGCAGACAATTATCGGGCACTCCTATGGGATCACTCCTTTCCCGTTTCCTTGCTGAAGCGGTTGTGCAAGATCTGGAAAAGAGAGTGGTTACAGCCAACAACGAAATAAAACCATGGTAAAGATATGTTGACGACGTATAACTCAATTGTCAAAACCAACTAAATCAACTAAGTATTACACAACATCAACAACGCGACCGACAACATCACTTTCATAAAAGAACAACAATCAACTCGCTTTCCTGGACGTTCTACTTACCAGAACCAGTGACGGCAGCTTACAAACACAAGTATACCGAAAAAACACCCACACAGACCAAACACTCAGCTACGAAATCAACCACCCTATCCAACACAAAATCCGCTGCATCCAGTCTCCATTTAGCCGTATAGAAAGTCACTGTAATACTCAACAAACAAAACAAGATGAACTAACCTACTTCCATCGGACTTTCAAGAAGAACTACCCTAGGAACTTCATCAACAAATTCAGAATACCAAGAAAATGGAAAATGACCAACACAACACAGATTCCAGACCAGGAGAAGCAACAAAAGAAAAGAACAGCCCTACCTTATATCCGGACCCTATCGGAAATAACAGCCAGACTATTCAGACAACATCACATAGAGATAGATAAACCATCACACAAACTGGCGACAAACTTCACTAAACACAAGGACCCCATCAGCATATCAGACCGACGCAACATCATTTATATGTTCCACTGCCGCAACTGTGACAAATAATACAATGGAGAAGCATCAAAGAAAATCGAAACGCGACTGACTGAACACAAAAACGCTATCAGACGACATTGACCCAAAATCACTTTCAGGCACACACAGACGATAATGGACACGAATTCGACTGGTCACAAACCAAACTACTCGGACAGGCTTCCACAAGACACGCGCGCGAGTTTAAGGAACCATGGTACAGTATGGACAAATCAACTATAAATCGACATATCGACATTCCTACGATATACCCCCAATTGAAATAACAAAAACACCATCCTTCCGAATCGCCAAACAATAATAACAGAACCTACGCACCTCAAACAAATGAAGAGGAAAAACCCACAACCGGGGTTCTACTGATGAAACAGCCAATGCCATCCGACGACCCCAAACAACCAATGAAAACACAGCGTCATCAAATCAACCAATCAGACGCTCCCACCGCTTACAATGGCAGAGGCTTATGGATAAAGAAAGCGAAGCACATGACCCAATTAATTATCACTTCTGACGAAGACTCGAAGGATCGAGTTGAAAGTTCAAGTAGAAACTTACCAAATCTGGAAAACAAAGATTATTTAACTTCCAACTAGGCCTGGATTACAAATATTCAAGTCATGCTTGTATGTATATGCGTATGTATGTATGTATGTATGTATGTATGTATGTATGTATGTATGTATGTATTCTATGGCGCGGGGGTCCAGTGTAGATAGCTTCGATAAAACAGCGGCGTTCTTGAGGTTATACACTATCTAAAAGATAGAAAAAAAAGCTTCTCGACGTTTCGAGAAGCTTTTATAGTAAAACTAAAAAATTGTGTCACTTGACAAAAATGAACCAATAGAATGAATGTGGTCAAAACAAACACAAAACAATGAAAGGGAAAAGCACATGACAAATTATATGTAAAACTAGAGAGCAAAAAAGGCGAAAAATAGCACGTGGATAGAAAATAATAATGTGGGATAGCGAAGGAAGGTGAGATGATGAAATACAGTTGAGAGCTAAATGTAAGAAAATCGCTCGTTGACGCCATGGGGGTGGAGTGTTCCAAGTTTGGAAATGAGACGCATTTCCTGACTTTTGCGGCTATCATTGCTACCGGAAACGGGAACTAAAGCTCGAATTTGCATACCCGAAAGGCTGTGATTAGCACTGTTAAAGTGCCTGGCAACAGGCTGATTAGCATCGTTCTTAATAGCAGCACGACGATGCTCCCCAAACCTGTCTCTCAAACCTCTTCCAGTTTCTCCAATGTAAAGCATGCCACATTTACTGCATGAGATGCAGTAAATGAGATGGGAGGAGGTACAAGTGAAGTGGTGTTTGACAGTGAACTTAGATTTTGGCGTCGAAATTGTAATGCAGGAATATATGAAACTGCGGGTTTTGCAATTCTTGATGCCACAGGGAAATGTGCCTTTGGGAGACGACGTATCCTGTGGTAGTGAACTATGAACTAGGGATTCACGGATGTTTTTGCTATGTCGAAAAGAGGCTGGAGGGTTATCGGGGAAAATGGAAGATGTTTCAGGGTCATTCTTTAGGATATGAAAGTTCTTGCGGATGACATCCCTTACTTTGAAATTGAAGGGATGGTAAGTGAGCACTAAGGGGATTTTTTTGGAAACATTGACTACAGAGTCTGTGAGGGTATCCGAACGGGGAATCTGGGCAGCCTTGGTTAAGGCGGTCTCGAGAAGAGGGGTGGGATAGCCTCGCTGGACAAAAAAGTTTCTCATTTCCAAACTTTTGGTCTGAAAATCTTCATCTTCACTGCAAAGGCGGCGAAGACGAAGAAACTGAGAGAAAGGGATCGACCTTTTGGTGTGGTTGGGGTGGGAAGAGGAATAAAGGAGATAACTATGGGAGTCAGTGGGCTTGTAGAACACAGAGGTAGTGAGTTTATTGCCATTGATTGAAACAAGTATATCTAAGAACGATACACTGGTCTCACCGATCTCCCATGTGAATTGGAGTGAGGAATGGAAACCATTAACAAAGTTAATGAACCGCTCCAAATCGACACGGGAACATGATGCTGTGCCAAGACAGTCATCAGTGTACCTACCAAAATAATCAGGCATAGGACCAGTGTACTGCTCAAAGATTTGTTTTTCCACAAAACCAACAAACAAGTTGGCATAATTAGGACCCATTTTGGTGCCCATAGCTACACCACTTATCTGGGTTGTTAGGTTTGTGAATATTGGTTCGAATATACATGACAGGTGTGCGAGGTGTGTCAACTAAGAGATTCCCTGCAGAATCAGGAAGTTCTCCAGTGTTGATGAGATTAATTATGGTTTTACGAATGGTGAATGGTGGTTTGGTGAGTGGATGTCAAATCCCCTTCAACCCGACGGTAAAAAGCAGAGTCACTCAATTGCCTTTGAGCTTCATTGCGATACAAATCAGCTCTCCATAAAACCAATGCTCCACCCTTATCAGCCGGTTTGATAACAATGTCATCACGAGCACGAAGTGTCTTGAGAGCACTAAATTCAGCTTCAGTTAGGTTGGATGGCCTTTTGGGCTTAAATTTGGGACGGTGTTCTATATTATGTCGATATTGTCGAATGAATAGCTCGAGGGACCCATGTTGGACTTCTGTGGGGGTCCAGGTAGATTTTTAAGTTTTAATGGCCTCAAATACGTCCTTTGGGACGGAGGATTTGTTGTGAAAAACGCTTTTGAGGCGTAATCGTCGGAAAAAAGACTCGGTGTCTTGCTTAACTGAGTAGATGTCGAGTGACCCGGGGTTGGGAACAAATGTAAGTCCAACATGAGTCCCTCAAGCTATTCATTCGACAATATCGACATAATATAGAACACCGTCCCAAATTTAAGCCCAAAAGGCCATCCAACCTAACTGAAGCTGAATTTAGTGCTCTCAAGACACTTCGTGCTCGTGATGACATTGTTATCAAACCGGCTGATAAGGGTGGAGCATTGGTTTTATGGAGAGCTGATTTGTATCGCAATGAAGCTCAAAGGCAATTGAGTGACTCTGCTTTTTACCGTCGGGTTGAAGGGGATTTGACATCCACTCACCAAACCACCATTCACCATTCGTAAAACCATAATTAATCTCATCAACACTGGAGAACTTCCTGATTCTGCAGGGAATCTCTTAGTTGACACACCTCGCACACCTGTCATGTATATTCGAACCAATATTCACAAACCTAACAACCCAGATAAGTGGTGTAGCTATGGGCACCAAAATGGGTCCTAATTATGCCAACTTGTTTGTTGGTTTTGTGGAAAAACAAATCTTTGAGCAGTACACTGGTCCTATGCCTGATTATTTTGGTAGGTACACTGATGACTGTCTTGGCACAGCATCATGTTCCCGTGTCGATTTGGAGCGGTTCATTAACTTTGTTAATGGTTTCCATTCCTCACTCCAATTCACATGGGAGATCGGTGAGACCAGTGTATCGTTCTTAGATATACTTGTTTCAATCAATGGCAATAAACTCACTACCTCTGTGTTCTACAAGCCCACTGACTCCCATAGTTATCTCCTTTATTCCTCTTCCCACCCCAACCACACCAAAAGGTCGATCCCTTTCTCTCAGTTTCTTCGTCTTCGCCGCCTTTGCAGTGAAGATGAAGATTTTCAGACCAAAAGTTTGGAAATGAGAAACTTTTTTGTCCAGCGAGGCTATCCCACCCCTCTTCTCGAGACCGCCTTAACCAAGGCTGCCCAGATTCCCCGTTCGGATACCCTCACAGACTCTGTAGTCAATGTTTCCAAAAAAATCCCCTTAGTGCTCACTTACCATCCCTTCAATTTCAAAGTAAGGGATGTCATCCGCAAGAACTTTCATATCCTAAAGAATGACCCTGAAACATCTTCCATTTTCCCCGATAACCCTCCAGCCTCTTTTCGACATAGCAAAAACATCCGTGAATCCCTAGTTCATAGTTCACTACCACAGGATACGTCGTCTCCCAAAGGCACATTTCCCTGTGGCATCAAGAATTGCAAAACCCGCAGTTTCATATATTCCTGCATTACAATTTCGACGCCAAAATCTAAGTTCACTGTCAAACACCACTTCACTTGTACCTCCTCCCATCTCATTTACTGCATCTCATGCAGTAAATGTGGCATGCTTTACATTGGAGAAACTGGAAGAGGTTTGAGAGACAGGTTTGGGGAGCATCGTCGTGCTGCTATTAAGAACGATGCTAATCAGCCTGTTGCCAGGCACTTTAACAGTGCTAATCACAGCCTTTCGGGTATGCAAATTCGAGCTTTAGTTCCCGTTTCCGGTAGCAATGATAGCCGCAAAAGTCAGGAAATGCGTCTCATTTCCAAACTTGGAACACTCCACCCCCATGGCGTCAACGAGCGATTTTCTTACATTTAGCTCTCAACTGTATTTCATCATCTCACCTTCCTTCGCTATCCCACATTATTTTCTATCCACGTGCTATTTTTCGCCTTTTTTGCTCTCTAGTTTTACATATAATTTGTCATGTGCTTTTCCCTTTCATTGTTTTGTGTTTGTTTTGACCACATTCATTCTATTGGTTCATTTTTGTCAAGTGACACAATTTTTTAGTTTTACTATAAAAGCTTCTCGAAACGTCGAGAAGCTTTTTTTTCTATCTTTTAGATAGTGTATAACCTCAAGAACGCCGCTGTTTTATCGAAGCTATCTACACTGGACCCCCGCGCCATAGAATACATACATACATACATACATACATACATACATACATACATACATACATACATACATACATACATACGCATATACATACAAGCATGACTTGAATATTTGTAATCCAGGCCTAGTTGGAAGTTAAATAATCTTTGTTTTCCAGATTTGGTAAGTTTCTACTTGAACTTTCAACTCGCTATCCGACATTATTATTTCTTATCCACGTGCTATTTTTCGCCTTTTTTGCTCTCTAGTTTCACATATAATTTGTCATGTGCTTTTCCCTTTCATTGTTTTGTGTTTGTTTTGACCACATTCATTCTTTTGGTTCATTTTTGTCACGTGACACACTTTTTTAGTTTTACTATAAAAGCCCACGTGTTTTTGTTATTCCATGCTAGCAATCTCCTGACGAAGGGCCTTCGCTCGAAACGTCGAGAAGCTTTTTTTCTATCTTTTAGATAGTGTATAACCTCAAGAACGCCGCTGTATGTATGTATGTATGTATGTATGTATGTATGTATGTATGTAGCTATGTATGTATGAGTTATACTATCTATAAGACTGACTAATATAGATTAAATATTTAAAGATTTGATAGTATGTCTGGAAACATTTTAGAAACCGAATGAACGTAAATCTACATTTCTTTTTTTACAATTAAGACGATCGCTCTCTCATTCTCAATATCATATTTGTTCAACAAATTCTTCAACACTTTCCAGACTGACGCCGAGCTCCAACGTTTTACTGTGGCTTATGTCAGACGAGTTTACTCGTCAAGGGGAGACTGCAGTAGCGAATGGAATGAGTGAATGATTAAGATTTAGTAGGACTTATCTAGTACACCTTTTGCTGTTTATTGCCTGAAAGTATATAATCATTAACACCAACCTCAAACTCGTTAACGCAAAAATACATTCGTTTTATTCAATCGACATCCACTAGCGTAGATACGTAACCATTTGCATCGAAGGGCATTCTATAACGCCAACAGACGACCATTAACACC
Source organism: Heliopora coerulea (assembly GCA_030142905.1). Lineage (NCBI taxonomy): Eukaryota > Metazoa > Cnidaria > Anthozoa > Scleralcyonacea > Helioporidae > Heliopora > Heliopora coerulea. The sequence continues at coordinate 550,083 of JASJOG010000133.1, read as the reverse complement.
ATTCAACTATACAATAGGGATAATAAAATTTCAATTAGGCGAGATATTTCTCTTGCGTAATTGAAATTTTACACCTAATGTATACTAAAATGGTGTTAATGGTCGTCTGTTGGCGCTATGGAAAGCGTTTTGATGGAAATGGTTGCGTATCTACGCTAGTGAATGTAGATGGAATAAAATGGATGTATTGTTGTGTTAATGAATTTGAGGTTGGCGTTAATGATAGTATATTTTCTGATGATGAACAGGAAAAGGTGTATTTTACTGGTAGGCCATTCCACGGCAAAGTGCCGGTATGCAAAATTACTAGTCCTGATGAAGTTTCTCCCTGCTTTAGGAAAATATAGTGTCTTTTAATTTCGAATTAGGCCACATGCACTGCTGGGTGCAGTAGTAAATATACCAGATGAATAATTTGGTATCAAGTTTGGTAAAATCGTGAACTTCATCAGAAGTATTGTTTTCTAGAAGTATCATTTAGTGAATTCCGAAAGAGATTTTGAAAGGTATCCAGCCTGTTTACCTCAAACACAAGAGTCACGTGATGGCAGGAGAATATAAATATCTTCAACAAGTCAGCATATTGTAGGTGTGCTCGGTCAGGTAACCATTCCAGCTGAAGGTCTGCATCAGGGTATAGGGGATGAAAGGGTTACAATGACGAATACAGTCGAACCTCTCTACAACGGCCACCTTGGGACAAAGTCTAGTGACCGTTGTAGAGGGGTGGCCGTTGTTGGGAGGTAAGGGTGTAATATGACATAGCAGAATTTATTCCATTGCTAACATTTAGTTCTTGGCAATACATATATTTAGATCGATAAGACTAATAACGCATAATTAATACACTGCCGGTCAAAAAGAATCGAGTACTAAGCTAAAGAAGCTAAAGATAGTAACACCATAAACATTGTATCAAATCTTATTATGACAAGTAATTACAACGAAAACAAACAGAAGATAAATCTTAATATTTAGTGGCTACTCCATGAGCTTTGATCACTGCTTTACACCTTCGAGGCATGCTATCTATTAAAATAATTAGCTTATCTAATGGAAAGCCTTGCCATGCAGCTTTTACAGCACTCCAAAGTTCTATGACATTGGCAGAGTTTTGCTCTTGGACCATTGTCTTAAGTTGGTCCCATAGATTCTCAATAGGGTTGAGATCGGGTAACTGTGCTTGCCATTCCATAAAAGTTATGCCCTCTCCCTTAAACCATCCTTTGACAAGGCGGGAGGTGTGACAAGTTGCATTGTCACGCTGGAATATCCAGCCATCTGGTATGGTCAGCATTTGTGTGGTTGGAATAAGCAAATTTTTTAGGAGATTAATGTATCGTTCTCCATTGAACTTTCCATCTATCTTAGAAGGACAGGCAACACCTCTTGCACTGATGCAGCTGCATACCATGATGCAACCACCTTCATGTTTGACAGTTGTCTGAATGCAGCTTTCCTTTAGTTCTTCGCCAGCCATTCTTCTGACATACACACGCCCATCACTCATAAGATGAAGAAACCTTGCTTCATCGCTGAAGATAACTGAGACCACTGTTCAGCCGTCCAATCTGTGTGCTGGTGCAAACTGTAATCGAGACTTCTTATGGCGAGCAGTAAGCCTAGGCTTCTTTCTGGGCTTGCAGCCCTTTAGACCAGCCTCTCTAAGCCTTCTTTGGGTGGTGGAAACCGAGATATTGACACCATGTTCAATTAGCATCTCAGCTTTTATTTGCGGTGCAGTCTTGTAGCGATTTGACTAGCTTTTCCTTACCATGAGCCTGTCCTCCCTTTCAGGTGTCTTTCGTTTCCGTCCAGGGATCTTGGAATCTTTCACATTACCAGTGAGTCTCTTCTTGAGGATTTCACCGACACTGCTTTGAGTACAACCCACACAAGCAGCAATTTCACGTTGTGTGTGGGCTTCTTCGGATAATGCTAGCACTTTTCCTCGATCTTCCAAACTGATTCTTCTCTTTGGACCCATTATTCCGTACCTTCCAATCTGTAACAGGCCAACAACCTTTCCTTGTAAGACTTGAAATTCATTTAGCGTATGCTACAAAATACTTTAAAAACAGAATATCTTTACAAATATTATAGGGCACATCTCAATCTATCCAAAACATTCATTACTATAACCCCCTAAAGGCTGTTGGTGTACGATGTGCTTCTTGTCTGCTTATGTAAGCAGAAAGTAACATAAATCGTAACATGATCGATTCTTTTTGACCGGCAGTGTATGTATGTGTGCAAAATCTCACCCAGCAAGTTTAAAGGATTCAAATGGTTTACAAACTCGGGTATCAACAAAAAGATAATGTAAATACAGTAAAAGCGCGTGCACCTTTTTCTCCTTTTCAGAGCATACGATTCTTGTAATTGTTCATTTTTGGATACAAAACAAAACACAGTGAGTGTAATCTACTGAATAAGTTTGATACCCAAAAATAGGTTGTTCTAGCGATTGTTCCAGTGTCTGAGCGCGACAAACATCAAGTTGAGATCAAATCTCGTGGCCTTCTGCTGAGATAACAATAATAGTTTGTTTGCGGTGTACCATGAGTTGATTAACTGTCCGTTGTAGAGAGGTTATTTCGTAGATCGGATATATTTTGCAGGCCGTCGCCGATGTCGAGAGGTGGCCGTTAAGGAAAGGTTCCAATAAAAGTAAATGTATGGACCGTCTGCCGGGATGAAAAACCATGGCCGTTGTCCAGAGGTGGCTGTTAGAGAGTGTTAAATTCAAACCGGAGATACATTATATGCTCGAATGAGCATAATTTGAACTAGCTTCCTCAACATTCAAATTAGCTGATAAAACTGTCTACGGCCGCACCTTGTGAGAGCAAATTATCTGTACACTCGATTGTGAACGCTCAAATATCTGTATACTCGATCGTGAACGCTAAAATTTCTACCCGACAGAGTAACTAAAACTGTAAGTCGACTTGAATGTTTGAATTTACCTCAATGCTCTTATTTCCTACCGTTTCTTTGAATAAATGTAGGGCAATCCTGCATTTTAGCTACGGATTGGATTTGGGGAATAAAATAGCGTCGGATTCATTTTATGAAGAGTGCCGAATTAAAACATACTCTTAACCCTAACCCTAACCCTAACCCTAACCCTAACCCTAACCCTAACCCTAACCCTAACCCTAACCCTAACCCTAACCCTAACCCTAACCCTAACCCTAACCCTAACCCTAACCTAACCTAAACCGAAACCCTAACCCTTTAAAATGAATCCAGTGCTATTAAAATGAATCCGACGCTATTTTATTTCCCAAATCCTATCCGACGCTAAAATACAGGATTGCATAAATGTAGTTAACATTGTCTTTGCAAATATGTAATGTTTATGTAGTTGAACCATTTTGGAATAAAGAAATTCTACGAGTTCAAGCTTTGTTGTCCGGATTTTGATTGAGAGTTTACATTAGTTCAAAGTTTCAACTTAGCAAGATCAATATGTCAAACGTATCCGAAAGGGAACGCGAAGAAGGGCCAGTCGAAAATTTCTCAATGGGCTTAGATCACGAACAAGAAGTTCAGCGTTTAAGAAGAAGTTGTTCAGCTGCTAAGGGAAATGTAACAAAGAAAATTAAAGAACTAACCGAGTGGAAAATGAGTTGCGAATCTCTAGGAGATGCAAGATTAAAGTTCAAAGAGTTTGAAGACACTGTAAAGAATTTCTACCAAGCTCACGCAAAATATCATGATACAATAAATGACGAGTATGATATCACTGACTCCCAAGAATACTTGGCGACAGAGCAGATGAGAATTGACAACTTTTCTCGAACCTTGGAAGAGTGGATGCGTAGCCTCGAAAGTCAGACAATTAACCAAGCACAAATAAATGAAGTTCGGCCGATTGATTCGGCCAGTAACGTTGAAGTAAGTTCTCGTAAGGATTCAAGGCTATCTAAAGTATCAAGGATTTCATCGTCTTTAAGTGCACGTTTGGCTATTAGAGCAAAAAGGGCCGCTTTGGAGGCTGAGAAGTTTGAATTTGCAGCTCAACAAGCATTGGAAAAGGAAAGAAGGCCACTCGAACAGCGAACGAGGGAGTTGCAACTGAGAACAGAACTTGCAAAGGCTGAAGCCGAGGAAAGAATTTACAGTCAAGCTATGGATGTTAATCCACTGAACCCACATACTTATCATGATAAAAGGGATCAAGATTGTACGAGTGAGAGAAATTTCCGCCTCAAGTTAATCCACCCCACCTGGTTACTCGGAGACCAATTTCCCATCAACCAAAGGGCGGTCTAGACCTAGGGGATGTTGCAACAGCAAGTCATGTAAAGGACGAAGATCAAACAAGCTCATATGTTACAGAAGAGTTCCTACGTAGCAAGTCCAACATCCAGCAACAACAGCAGCAGCAGATGAAGTCGATGTTCGACATGCAAGAAAGGCGAGATATTCAGTTAAATGAGATTCTTACCTGTCACCGAGAAATGACAGCGTCAATGGCTTTACCAGAGGTAAAGGTCCCAATATTTGGTGGAAAACCAACTGAATACTGTCATTTCGTGAGAGCATTTGAAAACTTGATTGAATCTAAGACAGTCAACGAATGAACGAAGCTCTTCTATCTGGTTCAATATACCTCGGGCGAGGTTCAAGACCTAATGCGAAGCTGTCTTACAATCAAACCAGATGAAGGATATACTAAAGCCAGGAGATTGCTGAAGGAGAAATGTGGTCAGGACTATAGGATTGCAACAGCTAACGTAAATCGTGTTACTGAAGCCACACCTATTAAATCCGAAGATTGCATCGCGTAACAGACATTCTCGGTACTTCTCATAAGTTGCAGAAATACGCTGAAAGAAATTGGTTATCTTAACAGGATTGAAAACCCTGATTGTTTTATCAAGATAATCGAAAGGCTGCCGTTTTCTTTGTGACAAAAGTGGAGAGAAGTCGCTGATGACATTACTAACAACAAATCAAGAGAAATAACCTTTGATGATATCGTCAAGTTCGTTGAGGGAAGAGTGCGAGTTATGAATCATCCGATCTTTGGGAAACACACAACCAGTAAATCAAAAGATCAGCAGGAACCTAAAGGAAGATATTTATTTGGTATCGATGCGAGTAGTGAATCTAAAGGACGAGACCCTAAAGTGGAATCAAAACCCCACAAATGTCTCCTGTGTAGCGGTAACCACATCCTCCCACGATGTAATCGTTTTCAGAAAGAATCAGTCGAAGAACGTATCAAGTTCGCTCGTAAAGGAGGGCTTTGTTTTAACTGCCTGTTTCAAGATCACATAGCAAGGTCTTAATCGAAAAATAGTTTTTGTAAAGTAACTGGCTGTGAATTAAAACATTCTACGTATCTTCATCCCAAACCAAACACGTCAGTCGCAGATAAGTCCTCTGGTCCAGATGCTTCCTGCGTACCCTTGGACTCTCGCCCACCGTCATCCAGTGATGCATTCCAACAATCCTTAAAGAATGCTACCAACGCTAAAATTGATGTAACTGGGGCCGGTGTCTCAACTGTTGATCTACCCCTAGTTCCTGTCAAGGTGAAATGTGCTCAATCATCAGAAGTGGTGACGACTTACGCGTTTTTGGACTCTGGATCTAACACAACGTTCTGTACGACTGAACTGTTGCAATGTTTAGGTGTCCAAGGAAGGGAAACAGCTTTGTCCCTTACAACTCTACATCAGGAAGATCACATAATAAAAACAAGTGTTATCAGTTTGGAAGTCTTCGATTTGGAAGAAAATGACATGGTGGAGCTTCCTACAGTTTTCTCGGCTGAACGATTGCCAATTAGTGAAACGAGTATACCTTCACAAGAAGACGTCAACAAATGGTCTCACCTCGAAGACGTGGAATTACAATGCATTAATGCACCAATTGGTCTTCTGATTGGCAATGACGTCCCCCGAGCTCTTGAGCCACGAGAAGTCTGAAGATGTGATGGTAAAGGACCGTACGCAGTGAAAACGATTTTTGGATGGACGATTAATGGGCCCCTTGGACGAAACGGACTTTCTCGTCGTTGTGCAAACTTTAGAAGATCTGATCCTGGGCTGGATGATCAGTTCAAGAGATTTTGTAATATGGAATTCAACGACGTTGCAGTTGGCAGTAACTTGGAAATGTCAGTTGAAGATTTGCGCGCTCTTGGCATCATGGAAGGATTGGTGCAGTTAAAGGACGGACATTACGAAGTCGCGTTACCCTGGAGAAATCTCAATGTTTCTTTACCAAACAATAGACCTTTAGCGGAGCATTGCCTGAATCATCTGAAGAAGAGATTAATGAAGGACCTTAACCTATTTGGAAGGTATTCCAATGTTATGGATGATTTCCTGAAGAAAGGCTATTCTAGGAAGGTTCCTGAGAGTTGAAGGAACTAACCTCGACAACCACTTTGGTATTTACGACGCCACCCCGTGTTGAATCCCAATAAACCGGACAAGGTTCGGGTCGTATTTGATTGTCCTGCAGTTTTTCATGGTACGTCGCTTAATGACCAGCTCTTGCTAGGCCCTGACCTCACAAACAGCTTAGTTGGTGTTCTTCTCCGAATTCGAGAAAATCCTGTAGCGGTAATGGCCGACATAGAGGCAATGTTCCATCAAGTGAGAGTCACACCCAACGATTATGATGCATTGCGATTCCTCTGGTAGCCCAATAATGACCTTAACGCCAAACTACAGAAATATCAGATGTTGGTACATCTCTTTGGTGCAACGTCACCTCTTAGTTGTGCAAATTTTGTGCTTCGAAAGACGCAGAGGACAACACAACCAATTTCGACCCCTCCATTTCCGACATAGTGAACTAAAAACTTCTATGTCGATGATTGTCTTAAGTCGGAAGAAGTAGTGAAGAATCTCCCGGAGTTGCTTAGCCGTGGTGGATTTCATCTGACGAAATGGGTTTCAAATTCTGCAAAAGCGATTGAATACGTTCCTGAGGGTGAAAGAGCTGGCATTGTAAGAGATCTGAGTTTTCATTAACCTACCATACAGTGAGCATTGGGATGTCGTCGCGGACGAATTCACCTTCAAAGTGAACATCAAAGAGAAACCGCTGACCAGACGTGGGCTACTTTCTATCATAAGTTCAATATATGATCCGTTGGGATTTGTCACAACTAAAATCCTGATGCAAGAACTATGCAAAGAAAATCTTAGCTGGGACGATCCAATACCAGGTGAATATTTGAAACGCTGGAACGTTTGGATTAACGAGCTTCCAAATATTCAGCGATTTCGTGTTTTAAGATGTATCAAGCCAACAGCATTGAAAGGGATTATTTCAACGCAGTTACACATCTTCGCTGATGCTTCGGAATGTGGTTATGGAGCCGTCAGCTACTTACAATTCGAGTGTGAAGAAGGAAATATCCATTGCTCATTCATGATAGCCAAGTCAAGAGTTGCTCTTCTTAAGAAGACCACAATCCCGCGAATGAAGCTCGCATCTGCTGCTTGTGCAACTAAGCTTGGGGAGTTGGTACGAAAGGAAAGCGATGTCAAAGTCGAAACTTCTGTTTTCTGGACGGACAGCACATGCGTTTTGGGTTATCTAAACAATACAACTAAGAGATACCAAACGTTTGTAGCAAATCGAATTGTAACAATTAGAAAAGACAGTGAATCTACCCAATGGCATTACATTCCCAGCGACCAGAACCCACAGACGACGTCTCCCGAGGATTATCAGCAGACGAACTGCTGAACAGCAAGAGGTGGATAAATGGCCCACAATTCTTATTTATTTATTTAAACATCTTTAGACACGGTAACCTGATCATCCAGCAAGGGGTTGCTCTTCATAGGGCCGTGTAGTAAAATATGTAATAATTAAGCGAATATATTTACAATTAAAATGGAATATCTACAGCTAAAACACTATGTACAAGAATAAAAATGGTAAAAGTTAGAGATCTTGACTGTTAAAATAAGATGTGTAATTAATTGTTTTAAGAGAAAGAGTTCCAGATCATGGCACCTCGATACCCAAGAGTTCTTTTCATGGCATTTGTGTTCGGTTTGGGTAAATACAATTAAGTGATATTACTTCTCAAATCATAACAGTCCCGATTTAGCACATGAAATAAGTGACTTAATTGGGAGTTTCCACTCATGCACTTGTTAATTAGTGACAACAACTGTTCATCCCTTCTGCATTGAAGCGTATTCCATTCCAATTTCTTCAAGGTGTTAGTTGCTGATGAGTAGTAACTGTGTCCCGTGATTACACAAGGTGCTTTATTCTGAAGTTTTTGCAACCGTGTTTTTAGGTCGTTGGCACAGTTGTCCCATACGAGGGAACAATAGTCCAAATGAGGTAGCACTAAAGTCTTATATAACCTTTCCAAACATTCTTTACTAATTACATCCCTTACTCTCCGTAAAACACCTATTCCTTTGAAGACTTTTTTGCAAACATGTTCAATATCCGTTTTCCATGATATATTCTTATCAGTGAATACACCTAGTGTTTTGGTGTTGCCTACACGATTGATAACTTGATTGTTAATGGAAACACGAGGGTCGGTTTCAATGTGTGATATTCTTTGCTTAGATCCAATAATCATATATTCGGTCTTGCTAACATTCAATGATAATCTGTTTGCTAGCAGCCAGGAATGCACGTTATTTATTTCTCTATTTAATTTCTCTTCAATTTCTTGGGAGGAGGTGCCAGTTACAGTAAAATTAGTATCATCAGCAAATAAACTAGGGGTGGAATTGCTCAGGCAGTTAGGTAGATCAGTTATGTAAATTAGAAATAACAAGGGACCGAGATTTGACCCTTGTGGAACACCAGTTTTTACGTTCTCCATAGAAGACAGGGTTTTACCGACCTTACAAACTTGACCACGATTACTCAGATACGAGATGAACCATTGTAATGCGACACCTCTAACTCCGTATAACTTCAACTTTTTTATTAGTATATTGTGGTCTACGGTGTCAAATGCCTTTTTTAAATCAAGAAACATAACACCATTTATAAGACCATGATCAATATTAACCAACCAAGTATCGCTTGTATTTAGTAAAGATGTGGTAGTGGAGTGGCCTCTGCGAAATCCAGACTGGCAACGTGTAAGAACATTATTTTGGGTTAGATATGTGTCGAGTTGCTCATACACCAGCTTCTCAAATAATTTAGAAACGACTGACAAAACAGATATCGGTAGATAGTTGCTACAATCTTCTTTATCTCCAGATTTAAAGATTGGGGAGATTCGGGCCTGATTCCAATCATCAGGAAAGATACCCCGACATAGAGATAGATTGAAAATATTGGTTAAGTAAGGAACTATAACGACCAAAGAATCTTTCAGCAATCTTGCAGGTATTTTATCGAGACCTGCTGCCTTACTTGGTTTCATTTCATTAATAACTTTTGTGACAAGATTTTCAGTGACAGTTGAAAATTTAAACTCGTTCTGGACTGGTATCATATAGTCAGAAAATCCTCTAACCTTATGGAGACCAAAGGACTGTTGGCCTAGACAAACATTCACGACCCCATCGGTTAACAACGATGATCCTGAAGTGAAGTCTGACGTCTAAACCTTTTCAGTCAGATGTCAGTCCGAAATCACGGTGGATAAGATCATCGACAGATTTTCTTGATGGGAAAAATTGAAGAGATTTATCGCGTGGATGCTGCGGTATCGAGCAAGCCTTCTTCGTTGGATAAACATTAGAACTCACAGTGACACTTTCACCAGAAACCACGCTGCACGCATTGTACCACTGACAGTCGAGGAGAGAGAGAATGCAGAGAAAAATATCATCAGATATATTCAAGGAAGAAACTACCGAGAACTATTTGCTCTTCGGAATTGTCAACGTAGAACTAACCAATCATCGCCTGACACGAAACCTGATACAGTGAAGAAGACAAGCTCTATTTGTAAACTTGTTCCACAGCTAAATGACCAACTTCTTCGCATTGGCGGACGTCTTAGGAAAGCTCCAATACAGCAAGAGAGAAAACACCAAATAATCATTCCTAAAGAAAGTCCTGTAGCGAAGTTAGTAGCAAGGCATTATCACGAGATGGCTGGACACAACGGTTTGGAGCATGTTTTGTCGTTGATACGAGAAAGGTATTGGATAGTCGGAGCAAGACGGATACTCAAGGATATTCTGAGAAGCTGTGTTGATTGTAGAAAACGACAAGCAGCAGTTGGAGAACAAAAAATGGCCGATTTACCGGAACATCGGGTAACACCTGATAAACTTCCGTTTACATTTGTCGGAGAGGATTGTTTCGGACCATTTCTGGTCAAAAGAGTACGAAGTCAAGTAAAAAGATATGGAGTTCTATTTACTTGCCGTTCCATACGCGCTGTTTACATTGAAATCGTCCACAGTCTTGAAACCAGTTCATTCTTGCATGCTCTATGTAGATTTATTGCACGGAGAGGACCACCTGAGATGATAAGATCCGATAACGGAACGAACTTTGTTGGCGGTGAAAAGGAAATTCAGGCAGCCATAAAAAATTGGAACCAAGATAAGATTCACAATTTCCTGACATACCGACGCACCAAATGGATCTTCAATCCACCGATAGGCTCCCACTTTGGCGGAGTATGGGAGCGATGCATCAGAACAGTTTACAAGATCCTCTCTGCACTTCTGAAGCAGCAAACGGTTGACGACGAATGCTTACATACGTTAATGTATGAAGTCGAAAGCATAATGAATGGTCGACCTTCAACCAAAGTCTCAGATGATCCTAATGATTTGGAAGCTTTGACGCCGAATCACTTACTCTTACTACGACCTGGGCCATCACTTCCCCCCGGAGTTTTTGATGAAACAGACATGTATGCCCGAAGGAGATGGAGACAAGCTCAATATTTGTCCAATGTATTCTGGGGAAGATGGCTTAAAGAATATTTGCCTGTACTTCAACGACAGAAATGGAATAAGTCACGCAGAAACCTCGCTCCTGGTTACATTGTTTCGATGGTTGATGATACATCCCCAAGATCTTCATGGCTGCTAGGACGAGTGATTAGAGTTAAACAAAATTCTAGAGATGGTTTCGTTCGAAGAGTTGTTCTGAAAACCAAATCTGGATATTTGGAATGACCAGTAGATAAAGTTATCTTCTTGGAATTGTCGCAGTGCCAGTGAAGTGAATAATCTACCCACAGTCAACGTGAACAGGACGGTTTGAACTTACTGAAGATATGTAAGTAGTAAATAACTATTGAACATTTAGGGGCCGGTACGTTAAATTCAAACCGGAAATACATTACATGCTCGAATGAGCATAATTCGAACTACAGTAGCTTCCTCAACATGCAAATTAGCTGATAAAACTGTCCACGGCCGCACCTTGCGAGAGCAAAATATCTGTATACTCGATCGTGAACGCTAAAATTTCTACCGGACAGAGTAACTAAAACTGTAAGTCGACTTGAACGTTTGAATTTATCTCAATACTCTTATTTCCTACCGTTTCTTTGAATAAATGTAGTTAACGTTGTCTTTGTAAATATGTAATGTTTATGTAGTTGAACCATTTTGGAAAAAGAAAGTCTACGAGTTCAAGCTTTGTTGTCCGGTTTTTGATTGAGAGTTTACAGAGAGATTCGACTGTATTTCAGTAGAATTAGAAATTTACATACCTTGAGTAAGGGGTTTTTCCGGATCCTTTAAGTTGCAGTTCCCATTTTTCACCTTTCCTATATTTTTAAAACTGCGATCAGTTTGTATTGCAGAACAATGCTCGTTTTTCTATTAACTTGATTTACAATAAATAACGACAACGCAGCCGTAAGCATTAGCGAAAATATTCTAGCATCAGAAATGTAAGTGTTCTCGGAATCAAAGGCCTGGTTTTCATATTCCTCACTAGGATGGTTAACTCGAAGTTTAATTGAAGCCTTCACTTATTTATACAAGTAAGAGGTGGCAAAAAATAGGCATTAGTACTCGTTCAAAATTTTAAGGCTCAGTCTATGGTAAGGTTGCAACGTCCGTGGTTTAACGGTAAGAAGATTATATGACTGTGGCAGCAAGCGGTCCGAACACGGTAATCCTGTAATTTGATTGGTTCATAAGCGGTCGGATATTTCCCTTACTGGCTTCTCAGGAGGGAAATTTAAGAAAGCCTTTCGTGTGTTGAATAAAAATTAAAATTATTGACAAGATACAACGTGAAAATGTATTAAGAAGTAATGCGTAAAAGTAACTATGTAGAGCGAAGTTAGTGAAGAAATTGTCTATGAAATGACCGCAGAATTGCAAGTCTTTATTTGAAGTTCCGTACCTTTGCACTTGTCAATTATATTTCAGCTAAGCCATATAATAAACTACTTATTGACCTCACTTGTTCGGTCTGTACTAGTGAAATATCGGACCTCTGATTTTGCACGGACCTTGACAGACTGCGGTCGCCTCTGTCCGTGATTAAAATCATCGGTTCGACAATTCACTAGTACAGACCTCACGCTCGGTCAATAAAATCTTCCTCTTAAGAGAGGATTGCATTCGCCAGGACAAATCGTAAGCGACAATTGCATCTTGCTGGCCGGATTTTACAGATATGGATTCCCCTCATTCACACGAAGATTGTAGCCACCATTTTAAAATTTTAGCATCCTCCAAACAGGACTTCACGCATATTTAGTTTTGCAGTTAACATAATTTTGCATTATACAAAAATGGATACCCTATAAAAATTCGCACGTGTTTCATCGGCTGAAATTTCGATATCCCTGACGGGCACTGTAATGTTAACTTTTCTCATAAAAGGAACCCTTCTATTTTCTTCTCAATAATAACATGAAACCAAGCCTATGATCCTCAAACCTGTAATACTCAGAAAAAACTTTATTGATCTCAGGCGGGAGTCGAACTCCTATCCATATGATCAACAATATGATGCTAAAACCATTGAGCGAGTGGAGGTTCAGTACATTGGTGGCCTTAGGCTGGTACATACACCTGAACAAGTAGTCCCAAACATACTGTATGCATCAAACACAGCATTGCCATTTGCCATACATCTGTACATGGTACTAGAAACGCCATAGACGAAACAGGCCAATGTGACCATCGTTCCAGAGCCTCAAATAACGGTAGGACATCGAACAATTTCCGACCAAAATACAGTTTAAACACAGTTTTTTAAATACGTAGATACCATGGTGAATGGTAATTAAGATAAAGTAGGAGAAGATGAAGAGTAATATACGCTTTGAAAAGGTATACACGGTTACCGAAGACTGTTGGATAGTTTAGTTCTTAAAAGAACTGTTTGAAACTTAAAGAGGTAAAATTCTACGTAAAGAATAAACCTAAAGAATTAGAAAAAAGCACGATGCTTTGGAATATTCTTCAAATTTAAGCCTTTCATCCACTTAAATTCAATCAAGTGTTAAACAAAAAATAGTTGGCATCCAATACAGTGAGACTGATCAGACTCACTGGATGTCGTAAATTAGATTTAAATTGGATGTAATAATTTGATTTAATCAAGATAACCTTAATGACAACTTTTGTTGACATTGAATGATAACCTTGGTTTTCGAAAATTATTTCAAAAGCATCAAGAATTCCTCAACTAAAATTAAAATATTGATGTGTTTTACTGTTAAATAAGGAGTTTCAGTAGAGTTTCTCACATTGCAAAGAGAAACTTCTTTGAAGAGATTCTGGTTTTTTATTGTAATTAGAACTACGTTTTTGAGTCAGTTTACTCAATTCATGTTTTGGTTCCATGCTTGTTTTTTAATGAATTAAAAAATAAAATCCACACATCCAGAATAAACCTTGATAGACACGTTGGTAAAAGGCAAGATTTGAACATCGTTTGTCGCCAAGCATTTCGCCTTATTTTAATTTCCCCTGTCAAATTCATGTTCTTTGTAACAAAATGACTTGTATTTACCTGTTAATATACTCTCCAAGAAGGATGGCACGACCGTCTCCAAGTTGTCCTGCCCATTCTCCAAACTGAAAGAAATTCATATACCGTTACCTGACTATCTAAGAAAGGCCGTTCGTAGGTCGAAGTTAATGGGATATGAAGTCCTACTATTTGAATCAGCTTTTCAGTTATATTATCTTTAATGTTCAAATATTATTGTCATTGATATTGTCATAGAATTTACATGTGTGTATCTGATTGACTACCGCAAGCTACCTTGCCAGTCATGTTCATGAATTAATGGTTTGCACAACTTTATGAAGAGATTCGATTTTAACATTTCTGCTGAGCAACAAATTATTTGTTGTCTGAATGTGGAAACAAATAGGGACGTTGAACAATAATTTCACAGTAAAGTAGTCGAATTGAGTATATCATGCGAGAAATTTGTACAATTTTTACAAACGTGGGAATTTTTCCATGGACAGTTGAATGCCACTAACAATTTAAACCTTTCCATGTGAGTGACTCAAACAGTACAGGATAACAAAATTACCGCTAATGGGGCAAGTACATCTCGTTTTCGGGTACGTAACTTTTCTCACTCACTTGTCCTATAGGCATGAATACAGACAAAGCGTCCACTGACTAAATGTTTTCCAGAAAATGGAAAAGTGTTTCCAGTGAGCAAAATTTTAGACTTGCTTGCCCAAACGGGCAATCTGGGACTCAGGTTTTTATCCGAACCCTTGGTTTAACTAACAGCTAGGTTGAATGAAGCCTATTTGAGCGAGCGGTGTTTCAGGTCTTTTTCTTTATCAATTTCAACTAAATTCAGCTACCTAATCGTTACGATCGCTGCGGTCGTTCTGATCGCTTTAGAAAATTGACCACAGCGCTCGCAGCGATCATAGGGAAACCGTGCTTACGGATTGCAACGAATTGCAACGATCGTAGCGATCACGATCGCTGAGGTTGAACAGTTTCTATAGCCGTTTTCACACTAGAAGACGGACAAGTCGTCTAGACGAACAAATCGTCTGGCAATTTGTTTGTCTAATATGAATTCTAGACAGACAAAAACATAGCTGTGTGTTTGGGAGCGGTTACTAAGCAGAACAACATGGCTGCCGTACGGCAATATCTAAGTAGCCGGCTATTGGGAAGAAAATGTAAAATTTTCGAGAACTTAGTGACGTCAAGAAGATCAAAGTACTTACTTCTGGAAAATAATGATTGTTTAGCAACTTTTCGGTCAGCTATGTCCGTTGTTTGTGCAATGAAATGTGAGAAGAAAATGAAAAGCCCGAATGAAGAAAGGAACCACTTGTGGTGGGAACATGGATATCAAAACTGGACGGATGCTCAATTCAAGAAAAGATTTCGTGTATCACGCGATACGTTCCAGTTTATACTTGATGAAATTGCTGATGATATCAGGAAAGAAACAACTCGTTTTAAAAACCCGACGTCGCCGGAGTTACAGCTTGCTCTTACCTTTTATCGCCTAAGTCACGGCTGCACGTACGCAACAGTCGGAGACCTATTTGGCGTAGCCACGTCCACAGCATGCACGATATTTCTCGTTGTTACAAAAGTAATTGTGCGTAAATTGTATGACAAGTTTATAGTCCCACCCAAAAATGATGAAGAGTGGAAAGCAGAGCTTACATCATTTTTGGAAGATTGGGAATTTCCCTGTGTAGGGGCGTGGGATGGCTTTCACGTCTATATTAATTGCCAACTGAAAAACTTTTACAGCTTCAAAAAACGCTATTCCGTAACAAACATGGGTTTAGTAGCTGCCAACAAGCGATTTCTCTGGGCTGGTGTTGGGGCACCTGGGTCCATACATGACTCCACTATATTACAGTCTTCAGACATATTTAATTCCATTGAAAGAGGACATGTGCTACCCAATCAGGTTTTGAAATTACCTGAATACGGCGAAGTCCCTTTTGTGACTGTTGGAGATTCAGCCTTCCCACCCAGATCATGGTTGCTTAAAGCATTTACAGTTCCAACCAAGGATGCAAAGGAGAAACGTTTTAATAATAAGTTGAGGGCTGCAAGAGTTGTATCTGAACATGCGTATGGAATGCTCAAAGGAAGATGGAGGATTATATACAAGAAAACAGAATGCAGGAGGAGAAACATCAAGGTTATAATCATGGCTTGTATTGTTCTCCACAATATATGTATAGCACGAAATGATCCTTGCAACCCAAGATGGGAGCTTGAAGTGAACAAGCTTCATCTGATCAGAAAGGCCACAAAGAGAACCAAAAATAAAAGACTTGTTCAGGAAATAAGGAACAGAATTGCTGAATGGTTATGGTCTTTGTATTAACATGTACAGAAAGTACTAACTTGACTTTATCAGTGTAAAGGAGTGCAAACTGTGAATGTTATGGTTTATATAGTATTATTACCGTAGTAACCTTCTTTTATGTCAAGTTACTGGGTTTCGAGAATAAAAGGGTTTGAAAATTATTGCGTTGAATCTTACCTTTATTGTATTCTCAATTTTACAGCCAGTGCTTGCCAGTATTTAACAAAATGAAAGACCTCCAAAACTACGCTAATCCCGGAATAATAATGTAAGCGAAGTAATACTATATGACCAGGAGTTATATATTGTATTTTTAGGCTAATTATAAGTATCTGTGATGTAATTAATTAAAACAATAGATATTGTTTGAAATTCTAGGGAGGCAATATGGGAGGGGGGGCAGAAACAATTTGGGGGAGCATTTGGCCCCCTTGCCTCCTTTGGTGCTGCCACTGGTTTGAATCCATACAAAATGTCAAATATCCTATGGATATACTTGCAAGTAACTTGCTTATTTTAACTTATACTGAAAATGCATCATAGAAACAGTTTTCATTTCTATTTTTTGCTGTAGGAGAAATTTCCCAGGTGAGAGGCAAACAATAAACATGCAATGCATGGCAGTTGACACACACTCTTTAACTGGTAATAACTTGTGTTATCTGTTGTCACAATATGTAGACAACACCAGTTATCAATGCTGTAAATACCTAGATAATACTCTACTGTTTTCTAGATATCTTAAATTTTTTTTAAGTTATGAAGTCCACCATTTCATATAGTGAAAATATTAACAGTTCCATATGTCATAACCAAAAAATATGAATACCCACACACTAACTGCTTATTCAACAACTTTAAAAGTTTACAACTTATGGTATACTTTCGAAGGATCATCTTCAAACGAAGAAGTACAATTCTGACTTAGGCCAGAAATTGATGATACACCTAAGTGATGCCCAGAATAGGTATTACCAGTAGGATGACCTACCATGGCATTGTTGCCACCATACACAGATGATGATGTGTTTCCAATACCAGGGGTGGGGGCTAGGCGATATCCTGACTGCATCCCTGATTGCACAAGCAACTGAGCCAACATGAGTTCATGTTGTCTATTTTGCTGTGCCTGCTCTCTTTGAAAGGCAAGTAGCATTTCATCTCTTTTCATTTCCATACTTAACATGGCTTGCAATCTTTCATCACTCTTTTTCTCTTGTCGTTTGCTTATCTCTTCCATCCCTTTTACCATTTGCCACATTGCAGCAGTTTGTGTTTTTGGTGCCCTTTTCTTAGATTTATCTGCTTTAATATCAGTACACTCTTTAACTTTGCCATTCTTATCTCCTACTTCTACAGAATTTTCATTTTCTAATTCGCCCTCCAAAACTCCACCATCTTGGTCAAGAAGGTCATCCTCTGGCTCTGACTCGTCATCAACTGTTCCAACAGAACTACTGCTTCTGCATCTTTTTGACTTTGATGTAAATCTGCTGGAAGATGAAGTGGTGTCACTCCAGGCATCTTCCTCACTTAACTCTCCCTTACTTTCCTCCTCACTCTCAACATCAGTAGCTTTGGAGCTCAAGGTCAGCATACCATCCACTGCCTCTGTTAGAATTGGATCGAGGAGGATATACCAATCTGGTGAATTTGTATCCTTGCCAGCGAGACCACTTCCATCTCTAATTTTTTTGTTGATTTTCCTCCACTCTTGTTTCAACCACTTATACTTTCGACGTAACTGATCAATGTTGAAACCTGTGGAGTCAGGGCTTTGCAACCTAAACTCTTCGAGAATTTTCTTGAACACTGCTTCGTTGGAACTTTTCTTTAGCGCCATGGTCTCCAACGTCAAAGCCCACGGTGTATCTCTTTCTTTATTCGAGGTCAAAATAGACACGAAGGCATTCAACTCTTTCTCGGTCCAACTTTTGTTCTTTGGACGCTTGGTTTTTTTTCTTTTAGTTTGTTTTGGTGCCATGGCCGCCATTTTGTTTTCCCAAAATACCGCTATTTCCATTCCCCTCGCGATTGAAATACCGCAATATTTTAATTTGTTCGTGTACTTTGTTCGACATGTATGAATCCAAGACGTTTTTCGATGACTTGTTCGTCCAGACGATTAAATCGTCTTCGAAAAATCGTCTTAACAGACGGACAGAGGGTCGGACAAATTTAGACGATTTGTTCGTCTGAAATTTTGTCCGACTCGTTTTCACATCAGACGATTTGTCCGACTGAGACGATTTGTTCGTCTAGACGACTTGTCCGTCTTCTAGTGTGAAAACGGCTTATACCAGCGATCGCTAGGGACGTCGAGAGTACGGATTCCATATGAATAACTGCAATCGCTGAAGTTAGTCGTAGCGACTGTTGCGATTATATGGAGACCAGATTTTAATTCGCCGCTTTTGCCATCGTTGGATAATGCAGTCATTTTGGTGATTGCTAAAATGTAAAATCCTAATCGTTCCACCAATGGTAAATAGAAATATGCACGGGTTTGAACGGCCGCCGATTAAAAAAACAAAACGAAAGCCAACATAGTCAAGCTCAAGTTGTTGTTTGTATCCTGAGAAGAGAGTTGTTTTCGCATTTTCCCGAAACAAAGCTGTACAAATATCTTTTCAGATTAATTTGATTCCACTGTTTAACAATTTTAATGATCTAGTCGGACCTAATCTGGCAAGTGTGATTTTTGATAGATTATTTATCAGCCAGAGCAATCAGTTACGCTGGCAGATCTACGTTAGAAACGCATGGGAGAGCGCAAGAGTGATGGCGCTTGCCTCATTGATCACACTGATTTGGTAGCAATAACATTTGATGACAAATTTTGACAGTGCCTGTGATCCTTTAAGTCAGATTGATACAAGGCAAATCATTAATGCTGCTCCCGATTAATCGACTATTTTTTGGCAATCAATTATTATTGAAAATAATCGGATCATCGACAACAACCACGCACACCATGATATTCACCTGAACTTTCTTTCTGGAAATAAAAAAAATGCGAAGAGATAGCATTCTCGCACTCCCATTGCAGTCAATTGTGGTCTCGAAGAAACGTGCAGCACTTAAGCCAGCCGTTGTTGATGCACTGTTATTTTTAAACAAAAACAATTTGTAGACAGTCAAAGTGCATATTTCTTTATTTAGCCTATTTCTCTGTGTTTATATAATTATATTATATAAGTTTTTTTTCTTGAGTTTTTCTACTAGAAAATTTCAAAACTTTAAAAACATTAAAACACACCCCTTTCTTTGAAGGGACTAACCACTGATTTTATTTTATGATTTAATTTATTCAATATGATTAATCAATATTAATCGATTGTTGACAGCAATTAATCAATTATGGATATGAACTGATGGTAGCAGCACTACAAATCATAAAACAAAATTAATATGCTGCCCTTTTTGACATCCAGCAAAAGTCTCCAGAATTTTTGGATAAAAATTTTCAAAATTAAGATTTCTGTACTTTAGAGGTTGGTAGATCTGCTGGAACTGTGGTTTGACTGACATACCATGCTTCCTTTTGCCATCAGTTTGTTAAGCTCCGTAAACAAGAAAACAAGCTTCTGCTATGAATTTCAAGCAAGATAGCTCACTGTTCTCTAAACAAAACCTAAACTGCTGCTAATTTATGAGGATATCTGCATATTTAAAAAAACAGAAGTACTACATGATGACATTTATCCCAAAAAGGCTTACTGTTTGAATTCACTGCCAAAATTCTCCAAACATCACTGTTTCTCCATCAAAGTGACTTGTTTGCCCATTGAACCCACAACAAAGGTCAGTGGCCAGGTACAGCCATGAAATTGAAGTCTAACCAAGATTTCTATTTGAAACAGACCACAAACCATTGACCAAACCATAAATCAAGGATGAAATTCAAAATTTTTGGTTGCATGGACAAAAATGTCCTTTGGATATTGTTGAAATTTGGTTATCCTTGGACATTTTTGTTTTACCTAGGTTAAACTTTTGCAGTAATAATTGATAAAGAGTAGGCACCTGTAAGTCTACTACAAATAAAATTGAGAAGGTAGCACATGGGGAGATTAACATTTACAGTACACTATGTTGGGAAACCTTGGGTTGCTGACTGCATGAAATATATTGGAATCATTTAGTAGTGTTCAATTTTCACTGATTTCTATTTTTAATCATATATGATCATTATATAGGGTTGAGAGGTATTTTAAATTAGTTAACAGAATTTCTTGGCTTTGAAATTTTGGCAAATGTTGGCTAATCCTTATGAAATCAATCCTCAGCCAGAATTGGCAGCTGAGTAAATGAAAATATTTTTCTATTGATGGACATTTCCCAGCTATCATTAGGAAAAAATGTTGTCCATGTAAATGCTAATTTATTGTTGAACCAAGCTCACCCAACTCAATAAACCAAGAAATATATAGTACCACTTATATTGAACACCCTATAAATTTAAGCTGACAGTGTATAAAAATGTTAAAATCTTCAAGCCTTTCAAAGATTTTTTAACTTTCAACAGATGAAAATATGCACCATCAGCCTTTGGTCCCTTGGTAAGTGACCTAATAGGTTATTGCGACCAAGCTGCACATACATCAACCACTACAACATTAAATAACTGTAAACATAGCCCATGTGTTAACTTGACTTGAAATTTATTTGCTTATATTCTATAATGGAATGCCAGTGGACAATGGAGTATGGATACTACTGTTGAATTTGAGAAACTATTGAAACTAATTTTTCTTTTAGAGTTGGGGGGAAGGGGGTACTTGACCCCCATCAGCTCATGGACTGCCTGATATCTAAATCAAAGGGAAAAAAACAACTCAAAACCAACCTGATGTCCCCCATAACGGTGCGCAATAGGAATTGAGCTGGGCAACACCTTGTTTCCAGTGACAAAGTTTAAAAACTCTGAGGACATTCTTGCTTTGTTGGGATCCAAGTCAAGAATATTGGCCAATACGCCTGGAGAGATCGCCACGAGTTGGACATCCTTCTTCAATTCTGTAGGACGAACGGTAGAAAATGACACTCCACGAACGACACCAATATAACCTTCTCGTTCTTGCTTAGATGGAAGAGTTTCAAGCAGGCTTGAAGGTGAAAAACTCCAGTTTTCTATTTGTAACAAATTGTCCTTCGCATGGCATACCCTGACCTTGTTAAAATAATACCCCTTGATCCCACACAGATTTTCTACATTTGTTAGAGAATGTAATTTCAAAATATTACAGTATAGGAGCAAGATCAGGCACTTCAAGGTAAAGTCAAACATAATTTTATCACGCGTATTTTGAATGTGTAAATCCACTTGTTTCAAGGCAAAACTTCATCTAATCTAATCATAATGTATCTCACAGTCACCAAAATGTATAAAAGATAGATGTCACAATTGTTCAGGAATGCTTATTTTAGCAAGTAACTTACAATCCTGATATTATAAATCTGAAATAAGTAAGGGATGCCCATTTCTTTTTTTAACGTAATCTGGCTGCTTCTATAGCTTTTCTTTTTATTGCCATTACACCACATTTTTAAAAATTATTCGAGCCAGAGTTGCCACCTTTTTAAAAAAAATGTATACAATTATTCAGGATTTCAGATTTTGGTCAAGTTATTGCAATTTCAAAGATATTTTCCAGACATTTGTCACACAAAAAAGTTGATATCTCAGGTACTGTTTTGGGTTTTAATTTCTTGAGCTTTACAAGATGCTCTTTTTCGCAGTTTATTTTATTCTTTAAAAGACCATATGTCCATATCTCAGGTCATTTTTAAACATTCCTTCAATCTTTGCACTGTCACAAAATCTATCCAATCTTTAAGAAGAGACCGTGCAACTTTAGTGTATATGTGACTAAAATGTTTTTTCCAGGGCCGTCTTAACAGCAATATAGGCCCCCGGCAAAGCAGTGCACTGGGGCCCCTACCTTCACAACCACTCAGAGGAATAAAAATGTAAATGGTCGATTAACTTAAACACATATTTATTGTATTAGTACTTCCAACAAAATCAGTGTTTAAACATTAAAAAACATGCTGTACAGCAAAGATTAATCAACACAAACGTTTGAACAATATAACATGAGCCTTGAAAAACAAAAATTTCAACATATAAATGATACTCAATTGGTAAACCATACAGACGGAGATGGCACAGTATGAAAGTATTATGAATTATTTATTATTAATCAAGTGTTCAACACAAACATTTGCAAAATTTCTTTGCAGAGAATTGCTTTATAATTGGCTTGAAGTCAATGGTCTTCAGGATGTCATTTTCCAAACACATGAGTGAAAGACAGTTCAAACGCTGCTGCCTCATTGTGCTACGAAGCTGATTTTTTATGTTTCAGTCTTGAAAATGAACGTTCTCCTGCACAGTTGGTCACCATCAAACACATGAACACTCTGAGTGCAATTTCAACATTGGGAAACACAGATTTCAAGTTGTCCGAAATTATTTTTCTGTAAATATAACCAATATCATTGCTATTATCTGTCAAGTGAGTTGAAGTGACGTTAACATATACGCTTTTACGTTATGTAGCGCGTGAGATCCGTACACATACATGTACGTGAGGTTGCAGAGGTGACCGTGATACTAAATCAGAGGCGAATGCCAATATCCACTTGTAACACAATTACAAATATTTATAATTTAATATAGTATAGTATAGTATTTATTTATTGACAGCAAGTCACAACATACATAGTGCTCGTGGGGCCCCCGGACAACTGCCCAGCGTGCCCATGGGTTAAGACGGCCCTGGTTTTTTCTGGGATATGAGTGTACAAACGTCCTCTTATCGTCCTTGATATCACCAAGCTCCCACATATAGAATGCAAGTAACCCACAGAACACCAATATGTGACAAATGTCATATACAATGTTAAATCATGTGGAATATATAAAGTTGCAACATTGACAAACCAGACTTAATAATTCCCAAGATGTCAATGTCTTACAACATTGTGGTTAATAAGTGTGATTAATCAGTGTTGTTAATAATATACGGAATTGTTTATTAAGCGTTAAACTCAGCTCTGATTGTCTTTGCATTCTTCCCAGAGGTTTGTTTACTGCAAGATCACTACATGTGAACTACCTGCTACTCCTGACAAACATGTTTTTTGAATATTCCATACATTGGTGCAAAACTTGGTGACATAATGGTACTCCTTAAAATTTGGAATGACTTTTAGAAACAATGTTGTTAATTCAGTTAACAGAAATACTGCACACTTAACTGTTTGCTTCCTAATCACTAATTTGTCAACGGTAACCTAAACTTAATGCGATGAACAAAAGGAAGCAAATAATCGAAAGTTGACGAGATGGTATTGAATTGATTAGGGGAGTTAAAGACGTTTATCACAAGCACTGGGCAACGTCAGTGTGCCATTGTTACAGGTAAACATGCATGAATGTTCACAATCGGTCGACTGGATCACATAAAGGGATGCCAAATTACTTGAGTTTTATACACAGTCAGATAATGTTTTACCCGTCAATCGCTTTCAAATAAGATTTCAATAGATTCTTATGTAACATCAGAAAAAATTTTTCCCGATAGGCTTTCACATAAACAGATTTCAGTAGATTCTCAAAATAGTTTTGGATTTAATGAATAATTTAAAATTTGCTAAGAAAAATCTGGGATTTAAAGGATTAATGGAAGGGTGACTAATTCTGGCGGGATGATTTTCTGTTAGGCTCTAGCTTCCTAAGTCCCTCTTTTTGAATGTCTTTGCAACAATGTATAGATTCGAATCAGCTTTCACCGACACCAGCGAGGTAAACAGTTCCGTGTTAAATTATATCTAGTAAATGAGTTTGCCATTAAAAACCATGCTCTGCCAGTCGGAGATTAATTTACAATTCATATTGAATGAATAGATTAAACGTTGTTCTGACTCACACGGAAATAAAGCTTGTCAGAATTTGGTGGTGCACCTGCTGTTTCATTGATTACACATCTTTGTAAATATCTTTAAGTTGGCATCAAAATCCAGAATGAAGTAAACAGTGTTATGGTCAAGGTGGAAGTCCCAAGCTTCTGAAACTTAACAAAGTATGTAATTCTATGAACAGGAATTTGTTATGATTATCTGACACTGCCAAATTCAACTGAAAAATAATGATTCGAGCAGAATTTGAAGTCGCACCTTCGGGATACCTGTCCACTGTTCTAGCTGTTGAGCAAATTTAAGTTTGTATATCTCTATGGATGATTCTGAAATAGAAGTAATTCTAGCTCAACGAAATCTTGCATGTATTTTCCAACTTGTACATATACGCAGAAGCAGTAACAATACAGTATGGTTTTAACTAACAAGCAACTTCTCCCTTTGTCAGAAAAACTCTTAATAGTGGATCCAGGAGGAGGGTTCAGGTGATGTAACCCCCCGTTCGAGCCAACAAACAATGTGGCAATTCCTCCCCATAAACTTTATATGCATGTTTTTCTTTAATTGTTGTCTACGACTTCATTAAAAACCTAGAACAACCAATGGGCCAGTTAACCACCCCCTTTTCAAAACCTTTGAACCATACCTGGTCTGGCAACCCTCCTTCTGTAAAAGCCTAGATCCGCCCCTGACTCGGCATCTCAATTACTTAAATAAGGTGAATTTACTGAAAAAACTAGAACGCATGTGATAACACATTGAATGAGTTAAGTTGGCGTGGTCTTGTAAGAAAGGTGAGGCGAGATAAATAAGTTCACAATTTGTATTCTAAAACGTCAGTGTGTGATTGATAAAAACTTTAATGCAATTCTATGTTTTAGAAACGTGAGAGCTTGGATATATCTTAAGATAGATGAATGATCGTCAAGCCCTATACTCAGAAAAACGATTTCTGAGCCCCAGTCGGGGATCGAGCCCGCAACGTTCTTATGACCGGTGAGAAGTTCTAACCATTAAGCTACCAAGACTCAGATGGTCAGCTAAGGTGCAAGTTCGATACAAATGTGCGACCTAAGTGAAAGCCACTATGTACTATATATATATATATATATATATATATATATATATATATGTTCAATCTATATTTATATATATATATAGTGGCTTATACATCATATTGCATAAATTTTGGCAAACCTAAACATATCGTAAAATAAGAATGTATAGGAACTATGAATACTTTAATCAACCTTAATACATTAGACAGGCCAAAGAATGTACCAAAAACAAATAGCATATCTTCTCTAACCGTTGAAGTGAGAATAAAATGGAGATACAATGGTCTTGATATGTTTATATGTTGATATGTTTTGTGCTATAATTTTTGCAATTTGCTATTATATATATATATATATATATATATAAACACAAGACTCAGTGTAGGATTGATAAAAACTTTAATGCAGTTTTATGTTTTAGAAACGTACGAGCAGGATGGAGTAGCCTACATTATATAGACAATTCGGATGTCCCACGCTTGTGGTACATCTATATATATGTTTTATATATATATATATATATATATATATATATATATATATATATATATGTAAGCCATCATCTGAGTCTTGGTAGCTCAATGGTTAGAGCGTCTCACCGGTCATCAGAAGGTTGCGGGTCCGATCCCGGTCTGGGGCTCATAAATCGTTTTTCTGAGTATAGGGCTTGACGATCATTCATCTATCTTAAAAACTTTAATGTTGTTTCGTGTTCGATTTTCATCTGATTACTATATCCGGTCTAATTCGGTAATATTAAAACCTAATACGAGCGGTTTCTCCCTATCGGTTTCTCTACGTTTATTTGAAATTGTTATTTCTTCCATCATGTATATATATATATATATATATATATATATGTATGTATATATACATATATATGTATACGTATATGTATATTTATATATATGTAATATTTCAAAACAGAGAAGGAGTGCTTAATCGGGATTTAAAACACGAAGCGATAGCCGAGTGTTTTAGACCCGATAAAGCACGAACTGCGAGTTTTTAAAATGTCTTCTAAAATGAACCTTCTAATACGCTAACTCACGAAGAAAGTTTGGAAATTTATCTTCCGTAAGCCGAAATTTTTTCGGCTTACGGAAATTCTAATGAATTTTAGAAATATATGTACATAGACTAATCAAGATAATTTTTCAAAAACTTTATTCAACGTTTTGAGGCTCAGCCCCGGTGTCAAGAATTAAGTTTACACAATGTCTAGGCTAATTATATGACATTAAGATACTAATTAAAGATTCAAATCAAGGATAAAACTCCCTGAGATTCAGCCCTGTAGGGATAAACGTGTTCAGTTTATAAGCCCAAAATGCCTCAATCCTAGTTGCCTCTCACATCTGTCTTATCAATTATTTTTACTACCATATCATTAATTCCATCATGCCCAGTTTCAAAAACATGGGCGTTTTTTTGAAATTCCCATTTTTTTGAAATCGTCCGCAATTGATAAGAGAGATGTGAAAGAGCCAACTAGGAGTGAGGCTTTTTGGGCTTATAAACTGAACACGCTCATCCCTACAGGGCTGAATCTCAGGGAGTTTTATCCTTGATTTGAATTTTTAATTAGTATCTTCATGTTATATAAGTAGCCTAGACATTCTGTAAACTTGATTCTTGACGAAGGGGCTGAGCCTCGAAACATTGAATAAAGTTTTTTAAAAGTTATCTTGATTAGTCTATATGCTCTTTAACTTCAAATCAAGGATAAAACTCCCGGAGATTCAGCACTCTAGGGATAAACGTGGTCAGTTTATAAGCCCAAAAGGCCTCACTCCTAGTTGGCTCTTTCACATCTGTCTTATCAATTATTTTTACTGCCATATCATTGATCCCATCATGCCCAGTTTCAAAAAAATGGACGATTTCAAAAAAATGGGTGTTTCAAAAAAACTAATGGGCGTTTCAAAATATATTCATATATGTATGCATGTATGTATGTATGTATGTATGTATGTATGTATGTATGTATGTATGTATGTATATATATATATATATATATATATATATGTATATATATATATATATATATATGCATATAATGGAGGTAATGCCGATTAAGTAGATATTTGAAAGAGGAAAATCTCGAGTGTGTGGATATTATTAAGACCCAACCGGGACCTGTTGTGAAAAATGCAACATTGGGTCTTCCGGCTGGGAATCGAACCCGCAACCTCGCCAATCTAGTGCGATGCTCTGCCAACTGAGCTACGGAGGCCGTTGCCAAGAGCACTAGATTGGCGAGGTCGCGGGTTCGATTCCCAGCCGGAAGGCCCAATGTTGCATTTTTCGCAACAGGTCCCGGTTGGGTCTTAATAATATCCACACACTCGAGATTTTCCTCTTTCAAATATATATATATATATATATATATATATATATTTATATCATCATTGGTTCAGTTTCTATTGTCCTCTGGAAGTTGATATCAAGCGAATACACCTCCAAGCACCAGATAACTGTCTGAAAAGCAGGGGGCGGCTTTTGAATATTCCCAGGGGAGAGCGGGGCTGAAAGAACCGACCAAACTTTGGGGTTGATATGCATTAATCAACCTCATAAATATATTAATGAGGTTGATTAATACATATCAACCTCTAAACGGGGTTGATTAATACATATCAACCCCCAAATTGTTACGCAACAACACAGACTGAAAAACGCTCTAACTTCCTTGAATTTTACTTAACATCAAAACAATTTACTAAATGGTACTACTCAAAAAACGAACTCAATTTACATCCACAATTGTTTGAGATCTGATTAGGAGTTGTTAATGACAACTTTGTAATTCGCAAACTCAAACGACAACCTTCGCTTGCGAGACGTTGCTATATCACGAACTTTATTTTCACTCTCGTCAATCTCCTCGATTTTTGAACTCTTTCTTTTTAAATCTTAAACTACCGTTCACATCATCTTCTGCGCTCTTGCTATTTCCTGCGATTATGTCGGATACAATTTCTTTCTATCTCGCACTCGGATGTTGGTAGGAGTGCAGAGATGCCAGACTTCTATGACCAGTTCTTGCCATCACCAACTTGTCAGGTATACTCATTTCTGTTCCACGAGTTGCCGTTGTGGGTCGCAACGAGTGGTTCGTCTTGTACCATTTCTTGCTGTTGCCCAGCAAGACCAAATACGAGCAGCCCACTCAGTTTCACGAACGGTATTTTTCGGAATACGAGATGACATGTGGTTCTGTAGTCCATAATCATCAATGGCCCCACCAAACCGTTTAGTCGAAGTATCTTTAGGCAGCTCCTGAAAACCAAGTTTTCTCACCACGCTCTCATTTCTGCATTCACTGTCAACCAGATCTTACACTCCATCTAAATCTAGCTCAAAATCACTCTCCAAAACCTTATTATTACTAAAAGCACTCTGTTTAATAAACAAATCTTCGTCACTTTCAGCCTCCATGCTAACATGAACAAACAACATGAAAAAGTTTTGCAGCAAGCCAAATGCAAATGCTAGTTAAAGCTATTGATGCATAACAGTTCTTTTGTCCTCAATCCAATACCATTTCAAGTAATTTGCACGAATAGTTAGTCATGCTATAGCAACATATGCCCATCAAGTCAATAAAACGAAATCTCAACACTTTTTCTTTGCATGGCTCTTACTAGAGTCAAAGCGGTTATTGAGTCAACTTCACCAAATGATGATATAAGCCGGTTATATACCTTAGACCTCGGCGTTTAAGCGATGTATCAACCCTCGCGCTCCGCGCTCGGGTTGATATATCGCTTAAACACCTCGGTCACGGTATATAACCTATACATATATATATATATATATATATACATATATACACAACTACAGACGGAACCGTTTCGGCCTACTGGGCCTCATCAGTGTAGTACTGACGAGCAGGATGGAGAAGCCTATATTATATAGGCAACTCAAATGTCCCACACATGTGGTACATCTAAGCCATGCCAGAGTACTCTAACTAGAGACTAGTGAACGTGCGCAAATTCGCTAGCGACATGACTCATCCTGTAGAATGCTTAATATGAACCAAAAGGCCATAGAGCGTTATCTAACGACATGTAGTTACATATATATTTATATATATATATATATATATATATATATATATATATACGTATATGTATATATATATATATGTCTGTATATATATATATATATATGTATATATAAAGTAAATGGTTAAACACAAGTAAGTCTATAGGTAATTGTTGTGTTGATAACAAAAAGATATCAGTATGTATGAAAATCATAAAACCACTCAGTTTTGTCTAAATGACTTTATATTTAACACAAGCGTTGTCGCTATTGAAGCTCTTCAGGTGTGAGTTATCTGTGAGTGGTGACTAACTTATATAATATTTACATAGTTACGTCAGTCTGCAGTTTTGTTAATTATATGCTAATTACGAGTAATTATCTTTTAATGGTCTTTTAATGGTATGATGATTATTTATAAAACTTCTTTTCATAGAACGTCATACTGTTTCTGCAAAATAATCTTAGAAGCTTTTTTCCAAAAAATTGTTATTTGTTATTGCTATTAAGGTTCGGTTTTAGTATTGTTATGATCTCTCTTTCTCTTGATTCCATTGTGAGTGTCTGTCTGAATCTTTACATTGGTATATTGGTAAAATGTTGAATTTTCCTTCGTTGCAATTCCTCAAATGTTCACTAACTGCTAGGTGCCTATATTGTTTATGGTGAATTTGTTCCTTATGTAAAGTTACTCTTTTTCTGAGGTTTTGGGTCTGACCAACGTAAAAAGCTTTTGCATAGAATGCAAATAATAATGTATATGACATTCTTGGCCTTGCAGCTCATGATGGATTTGATAGTCCAAACTTTCCCATTCTTGAGCTTGATAGAATTCTCAGTAAGTAAATGTTCGCACGTTCCACATTAATTTCGCATTAATTTTTCGCACGTCCCGTAATTAGCAGGTAATTAACAAAACAGTAGACTGACGTAACCATGTAAATATTATATTAGTTAGTCACCACTCACAGACTACTCATACCTGAAGAGCTTCAATAGCGACAACGTTTGCGTGAAATAAAAAGTCATTTAGACAAAACCGAGTGGTTTTATGATTTTCATACATACTGATATCGTTTAGTTGTCAACATAACTTTTACCTATATATATATATATATATATATATATATATATATATATAGATGTAGATGTAGCTGTTTGGTCTCTGAAGAGAAGAGTGCTCAATACAAAGGTGTAGAGCTTTGATAGTCTATTAAGTTATAGCTTTGGGCAACTGTCGTTACACTGTGTTTCACGCTTACGCGATCATGAGTCGTCCGATGATCGCGTAAGCGTGAAACACAGTGTAACGACAGTTGCCCAAAGCTATAACTTAATAGACTATATATATATATATATATATATATAAGTAAAATAGACAAAATTTTTTGCTGTCGCTAGTCTGAGTTCCCCGCTCTCAGGCGATCATCAGGCAACTGACAGATTATTTAATTATTCACACAATTAGAATATTTGCAAGCTCACAGATGGTATTGTGTTACATGTCGGCATGCGCTGAAAAGCTCCTATCGTTTATTTAAGATGTTCATATATATATATATATATAACTTCAAACAAGAACCTTCCACCACCAATGTTTAAAAAAATTTCAATATATATTTATCATTAAAAACCTTTAATAAACAACATCTCGACGCTTCGGAGTCCTGCCGTCAGTCATACAAAATTCGAAGAGCTTATAACATGGTCGATCCAATTTACATAAATAATATATTCCAAATTATAACTAAATCCAATTAAAAAAAGTCCCTCTGATTCAATCCCTGAGGAGTAACCGAATTGAGTTTATTTGCCCAAAACCCTTCTCTTTGGTTAGTTTATTAATATTTGTTTTGTCAATAATTTTGACACACATATCCTTAACTCCATTGTAACCCTGCTCGAAAAAATGTGCATATATTTGATCACTCGCCATACCTCTCTGTCCTTTACCATACCTGGTAACACTACTTTCATGGTTATTGAACAGTTTTCTGAAAGACGTAATAGTACTTCCGACATAAATCTTTTGGCAAGTCTTACAATGGAAAATGCACACCACTCCAGATGAATCACAATTAAAGGGGAAGTTGATAAAGTATGTACGCCCCTCTTGGAATGTACTACCCTCATCAACAAACCCAGCAGCGTGGCAGCTTAGCTTTCCACATTTCTTTTTATCTTTTTCATTATCATTTTCGTTCCTAACTTTAGCCCTAACTAATTCGTCTTTCAGATTACGTCGTCTCCTGTAAGCAACCATAAGTTTCCTCCGAAAGACTTAATTTCTTCATGTAGACCGAGGCATACAAAATAGGCAAAAGTGGTTCAATAATTCTACCTATTCCAGATAAAGCAGGATGAAAATTAAAAACCAAAGGCATTCTCTCCGAAATTTTCCTTCTAGTTTTCTGGGAAAGAAGACCTGGCCAAATTAAAGTGTCAATATTTAGATAATGGATCTTTTCACCCAAGATATGTCAAACAAGCAATTCTTTATTGACAGGCTCTTAGAGTTAGGAAAAATTTTTAATTTTGAAGAAATATGTGATCAACGACTTAAAGAACTTTCAGGGGATTTTACTATTAGGTATTTTAAGAGTAAATTTGTGGAGTCACAATATTTGAAGGCTAAAGAAAAGAATAGAGAGAGTCTTCTTTCTCAGAAAACTAGAAAGAAAACGTCGGAAAGAATGCCTTTGGTTGTTAATTTTCATCCTGTTTTATCTGGTATAGGTAGAATTATTGAGTTACTTTTGCCTATTTTGTATACCTCGGAGGACATGAGGAAATTAAAAGTCTTTCGGAGGAAACATATGGTGGCTTACAGAAGACGACGTAATCTGAAAGACGAATTAGTTAGGGCTAAAGTTAGGAACGAAAATGATGATGAAAAAGGTATGAATAATTGTGTAAAGCTACGCTGCCACGCTGCCATGCTGCTGGGTTTGTTGATGAGGGTAGTACATTCCAAGAGGGGCGTACATACTTTATCAACTTCCCCTTTAATTGTGATTCATCTGGAGTGGTGTGCATTTTCCATTGTAAGACTTGCCAAAAGATTTATGTCGGAAGTACTATTACGTCTTTCAGAAAACCGTTTAATAACCATAAAAGTAGTGTTACCATGTATGGTAAAGAACAGAAGTGTATGGATACTGATCAAATATATGCACATTTTTTCGAGCAGGGTTACAATGGAGTTAAGGATATGTGTGTCAAAATTATTGATAAAACGAATATTAATAGACTAACCAAAAGAGAAGGGTTTTGGGCGTATAAACTCAAATCGTTTACTCCTCATTAGATTTAGTTATAATTTGGTATATGTTATTTATGTAGACTGGATCGACCATGTATATAAGCTCTTTGAATTTTTGTATTACTTGTGACTCTTGAGAAAGAAGCAGGACCCCGAAACGTCGAGATGTTGGCTATTAAAGATTTTACTGATGAATATATATATATATATATATATATATATATATATATATATATATATATAATTGAAATATATATAATTGAAAAATATGACACCAACAGAACTCTGTAACAAAATTGTATTTCAAATTTAGTAACGGGTTTCTCCATTTATATGCAACTCGTCTGGGTTTTCAATTTTATGTCAATTATGACGTCATAATATACAGTTTTATTGTTACGAATGAAAATTTGAATAATTAGTCCTTAATTACAATTCAAAGCTGGCTTGAATTTCGTGATAAAGTATTGCTCCTTTGCTCATCGCATATCATCATGCTCGACTGACATCTGATAGAAAGGTACGACTGTGAGATTTATCTGTTTGTGTTTCGCACAGTGCACTATATGGGAACTCGCTGGTAAAATTCGGTATCTACTGTCTTTAATGTGTTGTCTGTGGAGAGTCATTCTTTCTCGTAGTTTCACCTTTGTTTCCCCAATATAATTCTCCCCACATCCCGCACAAGTCAATACGTATAGAACAAACTTGCTGTTGCAATTCAAGTTGTGTTTCACTTTAAATTTTTGATTTGTTGTTTTCAGGATGAATGTATTTCCCCCCAATAATCCGTCAATAAACTCTTTAATCCAGACAGGCCTAACTATGTTGAAGACAAGCCCAAGACTGAAAATCATCTTGGAAACAATTAATATTATTCATAGTAAAAGACGACCGAGGAACCTGAAACAACTACTATCCAAGTCCAAATTTTCAGATAAAACAGAAGGAACAGTAATGCGATGCCTACAGTTGAGAGTGGGAAATACGTTCATCTTCAAAACAACAAATCAAGAATTTGAAGTAAAACACAGCTTGAATTGCAACAGCAAGTTTGTTCTATACGTGTTGACATGCGCGGGATGTGGGGAGAATTATATTGGGAAACAAAGGTGAAACTACGAGAAAGAATGACTCTCCACAGACAACACATTAAAGACAGTAGATACCGAATTTTACCAGCGAGTTCTCATATAGCGCAATGTGCGAAACACAGAGAGATAAATCTCACAGTCTTCCCTTAATCCCTTTCTATCAGATGTCAGTCGAAGATGATGATGTGCGACGAGCAAAAGAGCAATACTTTATCAAAAAATTCAAGCCAGTTTTGAATTTTAATTAAGGACAAATTATCCAAATTTGAATAAAACTGTATATTATAACGTCATAATTAACATAACATTGAAAATAGCCTGACGAGTTGCATATAAGTAGAGAAACGCGTTACTAAATTTGAAATACAATTTTGTTATAAAGTTCAGTTGGTGTCATATTTTTCAATTGTATTATTAACCTTTATTTGAATTTCAACCTACATTTCAACTATATATGTATATGTTTATCTATATATCTATATCTATATATCTATATGTATATACCTATATCTATATCTATATCTATATACCTATCTATCCATCTATCTATCTATCTATCTATCTATCTATCTATCTATCTATATATATATATATATAACTTCTAAAAACTTCTGAATATTTAATAAAAAGTTAGTGACTAAAAGCTCGTAACTCGAGTTTCAGAAACTTTAACAGAAACACCGTAAAAATCAGCTACGCCTGTATGCAGAGCATGAAACAAATAATCAACAAGCACAATAAGCACTTTCTTTCAAGAAACGCATGCAATGCTAACGGCAACAACAACGAGGACTGCAATTGCCGAACGAAAGAGAACTGCCCACTGCAAGGGAACTGCCTAGTATCGAACGTAATCTACAAAGCCGAGGTTTCAACCGTCGACGACGGAGAACGAAAGAATTACATTGGTATGACGGCAAACCAGTTTAAGCAACGGTACAACAATCACACGAAATCTTTCCCCAACAAGAGTTATTCAAAAGAAACTGGACTGTCAAACTACATTTAGGATTTGAAAAACAAGGGTCAAGAATTCAAGATCACTTGGTCTCCCTTAAAAGTTTATGGTTGCTACTCCGAGTTTTACGCGGATGCGATCTTCAGGCAACTGAAACAGCGTCGGGTCATTGTCTCCTTTTTCTCTGTTCATTGACGTCATGGTTTGCGGGGATTAGGTTACTCATCGCTATTTTCTTTGTATGGCTTGTCCTTGAGATGAGAAATCTGTTCCAGTGTCTGCATTTTGAGATGATCTCTGATCTTTTGTTGAGAAGGTTTTTTAGGCGTGCTTTCATGATACAAAATTTTTCCTCTAAGCAAAGGTTGCATCTTTTTGCTCCGCTTGTGTAGGCCGTGGCCCTTTTCACGATCGTCCATTTTGTGCCAAAAGATCGGATTTTTGATTTTAGATCCCATATGTATTTTGATAGTTCAGTCTCATTGGAGTACTTTCTGTCTTCGGAGGATTTGATTTGGTTCCTGTGTCGATCTTTAAAACTGTTTGTCGTCATTCCTATGTATTGTTTTGTCTCTCTGGTGTCTGTTGTGGTTACGTCAGCTCTATAGACGATGTTGTTAGTTAAGTAGTTACCTTGGGACGGACACTGTTCTTTTCTTCTGCAGTTGCAATTTTCTCTTTTCTGTAGCTTTTTATTTTCATTTTTATTTAGGATTCGGAAGTTATGTTTCGTGATCATACTCTTCATGCTGTCCATGCAGCTGTAGCTTATTTTGACTGTGTTTCGGTTAAAGATTTTGTGCGGAGTGCATGATTCAGGAAAGAGTTTGTCAATTAGCTTTAGAAAGTTATGGACAATTTTTGATTTGATATTCTTACTGTATGGTGGGTTCAACCATATGATGTTTCTACGTCTACGTTTTTGGGACGATGTAGATTTGGGCGTCTTGTCACCGTCGGAGATATATCGAAGTTTGGTGTTGAAGTGGCTACGTCTTAGTGCGCCTTCGTATATAGGTGCTGCAGAGTCGAAGGTTGATTGGTTTGATGATAATTGTGAAATGCAAGAATTGATGGAGGCTGGGAGATGTTTGAGTATTGATGGGGGATGGTTGGAGTGGCTGCTGATGTACAGTGGGTCGTCGTTTGGTTTTCTGTAGGGTCGGTAGTCACCGTTCATCAGGTAGAACGTGATGTCGAGGAAGTTTACACTCTTAAGATTAGTTTGGGCTGTGATTTTAGGTCAAGTTGGTCGAAAATCTTGATTAGCTCTTTCCTTGTTTTATCATCTAATCGACCCATTGTGTTCTTTAGAAGCGCTAGTCCGTCGTCTCGACAAAAACCCACGTTTTTCCCAAAATTTACTGATTAGCTCATTGAGAATAAACAGGCCGACTAATTCACATACTTTGGCACTGTCGTAACTCCCCATTGTGACGTCAAACAGATTATGGTTGGTTTTCCTAACCCATGGTCTTTTTCCGCTAAACAGGATTGATTTCCGCGTGTGTTCGATAGCACTGTTGGATTCATCGTAAACATTATCCTCTCAGTTATATATTTATATATACATAAATACATTTCATATGCCTGCCCTTTATCAAGGTCAAGATCTTGGTAAAAGGGCAGGTCCCCGAAACGTTGAAATAAAGTTTTTAAACAAGAAGTTTTTTTGATTGATTTATAGAAATGATAACTTCTGGTGGAGGAAGGTTTACAAATATATATATATATGTACAGCAAATTGCAAAAATTATGGCACAAAACATATCAACATATAAACATATCAAGATCATTGCATCTTCATTTTATTCTCACTTCAACGGTCAGTGAAGATACGCTACTTGTTTTTTTGGTACATTCTTTGGCCAGTCTAATGTATTATGGTAGATTTAAGTGTTCATAGTTGCAGATTTACCTATACATTCCTTTTTAACGAAATGTTTAGGTTTGCCAAAATTTATGCAATTTGCTGTATATATATACATGTATATGTATATATACGTACATGTATGTACATATATATATATATATATATATATATAGTGAAATTTGTTTCACTAATTCCGCTCTACATCACTATAGAGCACTCTACTCATATGATTCTGAACCTAACATTTACATATATATATATATATATAATATTTCAAAACAGAACAGGAGTGCTTTATCGGGATTTAAAACACGAGGCGATAGCCGAGTGTTTTAGACCCGATAAAGCACGTACTGCTAGTTTTTTAAATGCCTTATGAAATTCAACACCTATTACTCTAATTCGCGAAGAAAGTTTGGAAATTTTTCTTTCGTAAGCCGAAAAAATTAAACTATTTCTTCACCTATAAAGGCACATGTGTCTTTATCACAAATATAGATCCAACACGGTTAGGATTTTCTTTTGTATTTTCCTCATTTGGGGCAGTGGCTAGGCCTTGCTTGGAGTCCGTCTAGAATGGAGAAGTAAGACAACTCCTTTCCTCCACTAGTCTGAGGTTTCACCTTGGGCAAGTGATAGCACCGTCGAGCCTCCCAATCCTAGGGTTACAGGTAGGGTAGATGGGGCTCCTAGGCCGTGGTGAAGGTAATCCATGGCATCCCCTTTCCGGAAAGGTTCAAATCCGAGATACTAATACCTGCGGCTGATGTAGTTTCCAGTCATCTTGCTTTTGCTTGTCACTGGACTAAGGCTATTGATGCTTAGAGGATGATATGAACGTAGCACAAGCGCATATCATCATCATATTCTTTTCATCATCTTATGTGCAGAAATCTCTTTTTCTTTGAAATTATTCCATCTAATACGTTTTCTCTGTGTATTGTTATCACATACACATTTTCTCTCAAGTCCTGCGGCGATGGAGGAGTGGCTACGTGCGCAGACGTGAACAGTTGGGAGTGCATAGTCACAAATCCGCACGTAGGCGACACAACGTTTATCTTAACATCGCTGAGTAGTTTTCTGAACAGGAACTGTCCTCGGTGGAGCTTCGTGTGTCTAAGCAGCCCTATTTAGGGAGAACGCTGCTTACCCAGATTTGGGAAGGGTCTAGAAAAGGTGACCTAAACATTGTCTGTTCACATTCTAAACTGTTCAGCAACCTGCGGTTGACGGTCGTTCTTTGTAGCAGGAGAAACAGGAATATGTATTTAAAGAAAAAACAAAAGTTCACTTTTGGTTCGTGGAATTTTCGAACTTTGCTGGATCGAGAGAGCTCAGGTAATCCTGAGCGTAGAACTGCCATTTTTACCAGAGAGTTATCCAGATAGAACATTGACATTGCTGCCCTTTCTTAAACCCGTTTGAGCCATGAAGACCAGTTAAAAGAGGTGGGGGTCGGTTATTCCATCGACTGGATAAGTAAACGTAAGGGAGAGAAGCGAGAAGGAGGAGAGTAGGTTTTGCTATTCGCAGTTCACTCACTAGCCGGATTGATCAGCCTCATGGCATAAGTGATAGGATTATGCTCCTCTTTTTACCTCTCTCAAACACCCGCTCTGCATCCATTCTATCTGTATATGCTCCAACCCTTGATAGTTGTCAGGAATCCATAATGGCCTTTTGCCAAGACCTCAGGAAGGTCATAACATCAATTCCGAAAGAGGATAAATTACTTATTTTTGGTTACTTTAATGCACGTGTTGGGAGCGATCATCAGGCTTGGGGTTCACTAGGAAAGCATGGTTTAGGTAAAAGGAACAGCAATGGGTTAATTCTTTTGCAACTCTGTACAAAGTTTAAACCTGATTGGTGGTAACATCTTTCAGCAGAAAGATATCCATAAGGTGACTTGGATTCATCCAAGATCTAAACATGGGCACATTTTGGATTATGCGATCACTCGCATGCAAGATATCCAGGATATGTGTTCTGTCCGTGTCATGCGAGGGGCAGAATGTGGCACTGACCACAAGTTGGTGCTGGTCAAAATGAAGTTTCACATTAGGAGAAAAGTTAGACAAAATGGTGTCAAAGTGCCTAAGCGTATCGACGTCACAAAGGGTTGAGTTTGATGGGACCTGGGAACAATTAAACAGCACGGCATACAAAATTGCAGTTGATACCCTTCGTCTGAAAATAAGAAGGCAAAGAGGTTGGTTTGATGATAATGATTCTGTGATTAACAAACTTCTTGAAACCAGACGTTCTCTTCATAGGAAGCTTCTTAACTCTAAGGACCCAGAACGTATAGCTGCTGAGAAGGCTTTCAAGGAAAATAAGTCTTCTCTCCAACGAGAGCTTCGGCAGATGAAAAACAGATGGTGGTCTGACGTCTCTGTTGAGGTGCAAAATGCTTATGTTCGTAAGGATATGAGAGATTTCTATATTCTGATCACTCAGGTGTTTGGACCACAGGTGTCTTCCGTGGTCCCTATGAAGTCAAAGGGTGGTTCTGAACTGATAAAGGATGCTGATGGTATTATGTTGCGTTGGACTGAACACTTCAGATATCTGTTTCATAATCCATCGACTATCGATGTCACTGTTATCAATGGCCTCCCACAACATGACATCATTGGTGTAATGATGAATCCACCTACTCTTAATGAGATAAAGTCAGCCATCAAGGAAGTCAATACAGGCAAGGCACCTCGTCTTGATGGCATTCCGATTGAATTGTTGCGTCACGGGGGCGAGAAAATCACGGCTAAAATTCATAAACTGATATTAGGTGTTTGGGCAGGTAACCCTGTTCCATAGGACTGGGTTGATGCCATCTTGGTATCCCTTTTCAAGGAAAGGGGTCATAAATCCGTATGTGGAGACTACAGGGGCATCAGTTTGCTTGAGTCTGTTGGTAAGGTATTTGCAAGACTCTTGCTTAATAGCTTAACAACTTGGATTTCTCTTTCTATCATATCTGAAAGCCAATCTGTGTTCAGTGCGGGACGTGGCACCAATGATATGATCTTCACTGCTCGTCAACTCCAAGAGAAATGTATTGAGCATATGCTCCCATTGATTCAGGTGCTTATTGACCTCACCAAGGCCTTCGACACTGTGAATCCAAGTGGTCTTTGGACAATCATAGAGAGGCTTAGATGTCCCAATGAATTCGTTGACATGCTTTAGCAATTACATCTAAACATGAAAACTCAGGTGAACTTTAACGGGTCACTTTCTGAACCAATTCCAATTGATAATGGGGTCAAATATGGGGATAGTCTAGCACCCACCCTGTTTTCAATTTATTTTGCTGTTGCTATTGCATATGCCTTCCAGGACTGTGACATTGGTGTCTGTTTGCAGTTTCGAACCTCAGGAATTATTATTTAATCTTAGTTGGCTTAGGTGTAAATCCAAGGTTTTTCAAAGTATGATACGTGAGCTACTTTATGCCGATGATGTGGATCTAGTAGCGCACTCGGAGGAGGATATGCCATCTTTGATGGACCGATTTTCAAGCGCATGCTCTGCATTTCGGCTTACAATCAGCTTAAAAAAGATCAAGGTTATGTTCACCCCAGCTCCTGGACAGTCTTACATAGAGCCCAACATCACTGTGAATGGAACTAGGCTAGACGTTGTTGACACTTTTGTCTATCTTGGGTCAATGCTTTCAATAGATGGCTCTCTAGATGCTGAAATTCATCAGAGAATTAAAAAAGCAAGCACAGCCTTCGATAAACTTGAGAAAAAGGTTTGGTTAGATAGAGGTATTACTCTTCGAACTAAGCTCAGTGTTTACGAAAGTTGTGTCCTTACTTTCCTCCTGTATTCCTCAGAAGCCTGGACGACCTATCGCCGTCACATAAAAGTTCTTGAGAGATTCCATCAGAATTGCCTCCGACGAGTCCTAGGAATCAATTGGGAGTCTTTAAATCCAGACACAGTTGTGCTTGAGAGAGCTTATACCACAGGCATCGTAAAGCGTATCATTATGAATCAAATGCGTTGGGCGGGTCATCTGGTTAGAATGGAAGACTCTAGACTGCCTAAGCAACTCTTTTATGGTTAGCTGATCAAAAACAAACGTCCCAGTCATAAGCCAAAAAAGAGATTCAAAGATGTCATCAGAACAAATCTTACAGCGGTCAATGTCGACATCTTTAACTGGGAATTAGAAGCTAAGGACATACAGAATTGGTGTATGGCCATAAGGAATGGTTGTGAGGTTTTTGAACAGGGAAGAGTTGAAAAAGCTGAACTCAAACGCACCATTCGCAAACAAGATACGAATTTCTTGCCTGTCAATTTTCAAGGTGGTTTCACCTGTGGTACTTGTAATTGTTTGTTTCTTTCAAGAGCTGGTTTAGCCAGTCATCAAAGGGCGCAGGAACGTAGGCAAGATCAATCCGATTACAGTAATGTCTTGCGTCCAAGATCCCAGAATACTACCTGTCCAATGTGCAGCAAGGTCTGTAAGTCTGCTGGCGGACTGAAAAGACATTTGAAAGTACATAAAGATGCCCTATCGGGGCTTGCACAAAATCCTTCGTTGACATGCCACATCTGTCGAAGAGTCTGTAAATCAGAAGCTGGGCTTCTTAGTCATATGCGTGCTCATGGCCGCACAAGAGAGTCAAATAACGATATTTAAAGAGATGGCCATCTTCTGACAAGAAGCGGCAATCACCATAAATATATATCCTACATATATATATATATATATCCTATATATATATATATATATATCCTATATATATATATCCTATATATATATATCCTATATATATATATATCCTATATATATATATATATATATGTATATGTATATATATATATATATATATCCTATACATATATATCCTATACATATATATCCTATACATATATATCCTATACATATATATCCTATATATATATATATATATATATATATATAAATATATATATAAGTAAATACAAAAGACAAAATTTTGCTGTGACAGCAAAATTTCGTCTTTTGTATTTACTTATTCGCCCTACCAGTAACGGTATTGAGGGCTCTATATTTTTCATTCCAACGCTGTAACCTTTGTGGTACTCATCATTGGTGTATATATATATATATATATATATATATGTATATGTATAGGATAAATACCGAGAACGGAAGCTTTAAGCGAGATACATTCCGAGAGGCCGAAGGCCCCGGGAGGGATTTACCTGGCTTAAAGCCGACGTTTGAGGTATTTATCCGACTTAAAACACGATTAAAGAGGTTTTCTTAAAGAAACCCCAGGAAATAGACTTGTAGAATGTAATATACATATAAATATAGGGTGTATTCAACTTTTTTTCTACTTGACGTGGCATAACGCAGACGATGGTTGATGAAAGACGACGAAAGTGATGACCAGATTTGGATAACGCAAAGCAGGTGGTCAAAAACTATAAATGTTGGTAATTTTAACGTGGCCATTCAAAATGAAGTAGACTATGATGATGATAATGATGTCACGATTGGTAAGGAATTAGAGATTGTAAACTCTTCATCACGCGCACGCATGAGTGATTTAGCCTTGCATGGAAGAATTAAAGATAAGGTTCCAAAAGCTACCATCAGCAGCACGAACTGGGCTATCAGAGCGTGAGAGGAATGGGGAATGAAAAGGAATTCTGAAGATGTTAATTGGAACGATGAATTTGCCCGCGTTCCGTTCGACATTGTCGCAATACCTGATATAGAACTCCACTATTGGCTCGCAAAATTTGTGGTTGAAGTTCGAAAGAAAGGAATTGGCGAGGTCTACTAAACTTTGTTACTTTTCAAAACTGTACTATGAACATTAATAATTTTAATGTCTAAGTACTTCATATGATTTCATAAATGGTATGGGTTTAATAGTGTGGGTTAATTCTGTTGAGTTGTAAATATCTCTAGCGAGTAATAATTTTGTGATTTTGCTTGTTTATATTATTAAATATTTATTTTTGTTGTTTGTATTTTTTAATCGAAGTTTCAGGGAGTATATATATAGTCCAGGGGACTGTATATATAATCCTAGATACCTATGTAAAACAGCTAATCAGTACATTAACCCCTATTTCCCCCGGGACAATCCAAAAGTCGCTGCCAGCTTTTAAAATACTCTATTGTTCTTGGCAAGTT
The DNA here is from genome assembly GCA_030142905.1 of Heliopora coerulea. NCBI lineage: Eukaryota > Metazoa > Cnidaria > Anthozoa > Scleralcyonacea > Helioporidae > Heliopora > Heliopora coerulea. The sequence goes on along the minus strand of JASJOG010000133.1, from coordinate 507,471 downwards.
TATTAGGTAGATAAAAATCTGGAAATAACAAAGAAAACCGACTTAATCGTTTTTTAAATATATATACATGATTTGTAAAAATAACAAGTTTCCCGTGAAGAATTTAAAAAGCTTATACATTTTTCTGTTAAGGACTGCCACTTTATTTTCAATGGCTCTCTGTACGAACAAATTGATGGAGTCGCCATGGGCTCTCCTCTCGGACCTTTTTTTGCAGACATCTTCTTATCCTCTCATGAAAAATCTTGGCTTGATAATTGTCCTTCCAACTTCAAGCCCAGGTACTATCGTAGATATGTTGATGATTGTTTTCTGCTTTTCCGTTCTCCTGATCATATTCCCTTGTTTCTTGATTTCCTTAACCGTCAACATCCAAATATAAACTTTACTTTTGAAACTGAATCCAACCACTCATTACCTTTTCTCGACATTGACATCACCCGTCATAACGGCACTTTTACCACTTCCGTTTATCGTAAACCCACATTCACTGGTCTTTTCACAAATTTTCACAGCTTCATACCTTGCACTTACAAACAAGGCCTAATTCTTTCACTACTCCATCGCTGTTTCAACATCTGCTCTAGTTATGAAAATTTCCACAAAGAACTTGAAATGTTAAAAAATATCTTTAAAACCAATGGCTTTCCTACCCATTTATTTGACAAATGCGTTTCTCTTTTCTTGGACAAAACCTTCACATCCAAACCAGTCCTTCACACAGTCCCCAAAAAGGTCTTATACTTTTCTCTTCCCTTCACTGGTTGTCACTCTCTTCAAATCTGCACTCAAATTTTAAAACTGTGCTCCTCAGCTTACCCTCACATCAGTATTCGTTTTGTTTTTCAACCAGGCAAGCGACTTGCTCATCTTTTTAACTTCAAGGACAGAACTCCTAAAGTTCTGAGGTCTCGTCTTGTTTATTCTTACACGTGTCAATGCTGCTCCGCATTGTATGTGGGCCAAACAGCTCGCCACTTACATACACGAGCCTCTGATCATCTAGGAGTCTCTACCCTGACGGGTAAAAAGCTTCTTAACCCATCACCTTCCAGCATTTTAACTCATCTCACTGAGACTGGCCACACTGCATCACTCAACGACTTCAAAATCCTATCCTCCTGTTCTTCTGCCTCTGAACTTTTGGTAAGAGAAAGTCTTATTATTTCTATTAAACCTTCCTTGAATGCCAATCTAAGCTCTGTTCCTCTCTTTCTCTTTTAACAGCTCTATCCATTTCCGTTTCCCATACTTTTTGTAATATAACATCTACTTTATACCTCTAACCTTGTAAATACAATACCCGTTTAATTTATTCATACTCTGATGATGTTGCGAGACGCAACGAAACGTTAGTCCTGTTAATAAACTTAATTCTTTTACAAATCATGGCCTTATTGCGTGTACTTTGCTGGGCATTAATATTTGTTCTGAAATTGAGATTCCCGCCTGGATCCTCGCTCGCGACTATATATATATATATATATACCTATATATGTATATATATATATATATATATATATATATATATATGTATATATATATATATATAGCTTGTTCCGAGCTGCACTGATGAGCTGTAGTGGATATATATACCTATATATATATATATATATATATATATATATATATATATATATATATATATATCCATGGATTCCGGTCACTCAAAAATTGTGTGCAAGCTCGGGGACTGCTATGTTGTTGATCAAAGCATACTTAGGTACCGTATTGAAGGAAATCGATTTGGTCTCGTTCTTTTTTCCATGGTATGGATCTCTCGCAAGTTGTTTACATTATTTGAACACTGAAGCCAGGAAATGATTTAAGACCGGCAAACGAAATGGCTTTCTTGGTGCCTGAGGCTGGTTTCGCTTTTGAGGGCCACCTCAGTAACTGGACAACTTATGATTTGAAAGAGCAGTTCTCAAAGTTACCTCCTTGGAATATGCATTTGCCAAATGTTGACTTTTTGCAGCAACGCTTTGTCTTGGTTCTTTCTGATTTATATGAACAAAAGACGTAAGGGAACTCGCTTGCTTTCAGCACATTGGCTAAGCGACTAAGTGTATTAAAACGACATTATTCGCTGAAGTTGAATAGATGCCGATTTCTATAAATCTTTGGACTTTTCACGTTCTATTTACCACTTGCCTGAGCTACACAATCACAGGTACGTCTGAATCGAGTAGCTTTGAAATACAAGTTCTGCGAACGGAATTGTTTTGAGCAGCTTTTAAACGTAGCTTCCCGACCTCATTCTTCCCTTAGGGAGACTTCTTGTACCAAATATTATCACCTGGATTTTGCTGGTGTTTATTTGATAAAGTAGAATGAAGATTCTGGTTCATTCATCTTTGTAGGACGATTACTTTTGAACATTTTTCAGTATTTAACAGGACAGCGTTCATGGCCAATTGTTTGAGAAGTGGGATAGCACACTCATCGTCCAGAAGAGTTTTCCAGGCCATGACAGTCTTTGGATGCTTTCTCCGCTTTCCACTCAAAGATTTCATCGCCTCAATCAGTATTTTTTCCCTATGAAATGTCGCCCCACTGAAGACTTTAGGATGTATTTTTGGCTCGAAACAAAAATGCAAGGTAAACAGCCACCAGGTAACTCACTGAGTGATTTGTGCATGATGACTTTTACCGTATTGGACCAGTAATGCTTTCATGAAGATTTTAAAACCTCTCAAAAAAGTTTAAAGTCGTCTTTGCGTAAATTTACTGTTGAACCCTTTGTATTGAGGTACCACTGAATGCTTAGTTGAAAATGCGCAAGAGTTGCAGGTTTGTACGCCATTTTTCTTTTTTAATGATGTTTTACCGTGGAAAAAGTACGTCTTTTACTTCCCTCTTCTCGTTCTTCTTTCGACAAAACTTGCACAAGGTTTACTTGTCGTATTTTGTTTTATGTTTTGCATTTTCCGATTTTTGGTCTGCGATAAAAATGCAGAATTCATTCACGTTTTCTTTGTTTATTTCGTCCGTTTCTTAATTCGTTTCATCTTTGTCAACAAAGTGTTGTTCCTCCGGATGAATACTTAGCATGAATCTTCTTCATAGCACTTCTAATAGATATTTTTAACGAACTTTGAGATAATATAGAATTTATCAGTTTTTTAAGACAAAAAATATCTAAAAAAAATTTTCACTCATGAGCTGAGTCCGTGATGCTGATATGCGACCGGTAACCTTTGAGAATGATCCAATTTTAAGACATAAAGTCTGGCTATCTAATAAAAAGTCTTTCTTTAAAGCAAAATGAATGAAAAGTTTGATTGGAAAACGACTCGAAATATCTCAACATCGCAACTAATACAGGGTCTTGCTATGAACACCCATAGATAAGCAATAGAATTTTCAGAATGGATCTCTTTTCATTTATTAAACCGTTAAAGGTTTTAATCTCACTAAACGTTTTGTTTTAATAAAACAGAATAGAAATTTTAAACGTAAATATGACGACAAGCAGTTTAAATGTAAAATAATTTCCAGCTTGAAATGTTAATATTTGTGACCAAATATTGTGTTTTCTTCATTGCATTACCTCTTCCAATTATAGTAAGGACGATTTGTCTTTTTGACAACTTTGAAAAATTCTCAATGTTACTTGGATTCTCGAGAGATGTATTGGAAGGGTGGGCGAGGGTTTGTTGCGTACACGTATTTCTAGTTAACATTTACTATGTTTGGCGGATATATTTTGTGGCCTCACAATTTCCACTCAAGTGCTGCTGAAATTTCATGGAAGCCGAGATCCAAAACGTCGACGCTTTTCGAAACAACCTATCGAGTGCTGCAGCATTCTTGCCATATTTTACTCCGAAAGAAAGACATGGTAGGCAATGGCATAACGGAAGTACTGGTGGCACCTAGGAGGTTTTCGCTCGGGGTCCCTGTCACCCCTCCTTAGTATAGACATATTTCAAGATTTTAATCTCTATCTTTACAGATTGATTGAGGGTCCCTTAGGGTTCGGGGCCCTTAGGAGTTGCTGTAACCCTGACCATAGTCCGTTACGCCACTGATGGTAAGCAGAAAGTGCTATCAAGATATTCGTAGCACACGAGCCACGGGAATTAAATTAGCCAATCTTGTCAGAATTTCGGAGTTTACCGAATTCTCAACGATCACTTTGTGGGAATTTAAACTGAACATCAGGCTTCCAGACATTCTGGATAAATTCAAACCTTTACTGTGTCCGAAAATCTCGCAGTAGTTCCATAAATTAGTTCCACATCAAATCGCAATTAGTCTTCTTTGCGGCAAGTTGGGTCTCCCCAAGTCGATGCCGGCGCCAAGTTTTAGTAAAGTGTGAGTGGTTTCTGAGCGGTTCACTCACAATGGCTAAGCCAATGAAGATGAGCGTTGATGGGTTCACAAATATAATAGCCAATTCAAATTTTAAGCTGAGTGGTTCACGAGTTTTCTCCTGGTTTGCTCAAGTTTCCGGAGCTATTGCCTTGAGTAAATGTAAAAAACATCACCAATTTTTTTTCTTCTGGGGGTATATTAATGTGGTCATAGTTGGTTAAGTGGGAGAATAAGAATATGGAAGGCCCGAGTATTTTCAGGCATGCTTGCAAGAATAGTCTGTTGGTTTCCAATGTTTAGGTCCAATGTTTGAGTAGTTAGAAACCCAGTGAACAACTCAAAGTCCACCTCTGAATCACTACTGGATTGATCAAAGACATGGAACAAATATTATTATGTAAGTCCTTACTCCTAAAAGTCAAACCTACAGCTAATGTGGAGAAGATATAACAAGAAACTATCAGTAAGCTCTCTATTTCAGCAAATGAGGTGACAATGTAAATCAGTTTTCAGTGAATGTCTGATCTGTTTTCATAAAAATTGCATCAAGATTATGCATGCAAGAGCATCCTGATGAGTGTAGAGCATTATTTCTGATAAATGCGTAGGGTAAGATCAACGATGACACGATGAAGCTGTTGCAACTGTAGGAATAAATATGGGTGAAAATTAATGGTGATGAAAGAAGTTTCGTTCATGGATTTTTTCAATGATATGTTGTGCAATTTAGTCTTCTCAAGATGAATTGCCATATTATTTTCGTGACTGAAAAGCGCAACGCTTTTCAGACTGATATTTTTTGACATGTTTCGGATATACTCATCCTCCTTCTTTAGGAATTTTTTGAAGAGATAGCACGAAGAGAAATGGAAACTGCAACGAGAAAACTGGCCAGGGATACTACCAGTGGTATGTTCATGACAAGTTTTGCCTATTTGGCAATGAGAAGGAAACAGCTCTTTTGCTAAATATCTCATCTGCTGACACGCCAACATCTCGTTCTCTGTGAAAAAATGTAGACGAGAATTTTTGTTTTCTTGATGTACTTCTTACAAAGACACCAAGAAAGGATCAGAGAGAACATTTGTACCAGGTCTTTTACTTTCTAATGTAATGTCCTTAGTACCGAAAATTGATGAAGTCCGTCGTTGTATTCAACATACAAATTTAGACCTAGTTTGTATAACTGAAAAGTAGCTTCAAAAACACATCCCAGATAATGCCGTTGCAGTTAGCGACTTTAATCTAGTGTGGTTGGACTGACGAACATGGTGGTGTGTGTATATATATTAGAGTCTCAATTCAATTTACAGTACTGGACGCCCCGACCGATCCTTCTTTTGAAGTTCTTTGGATTAACATTTGACCAAATCGCCTGCCAAGAAGCATTAGTAACAAGGCGGTCGAGAGCCAAAGCGGGACCCGGGTCAAAACTTGAATGCGGGCCCCTCCGAGCCTCCAATAGTTTTAGTTCTAACGGCGTTATCGTGAAGTAAATAACTAAATGGAAGCCATCGCATTTTCATTATATTAAAGATGTAAAAAAATCTCCTCACCTAATGTTTATGAATTTATTCACCTAAAATGCGTTTGTATGTGACGTTCTACAAAAAGTGAAGTACTAAAAGTACAAAAAGCAAATAATATAGCCTCTGGCAATGTGCGAGAGCCTCTCTTTGCTTCATTCACGTGTTGCTGCTTCTCTCACCTTTTTGGTTACCGGATTTATGTTGGTAAGAGGACATCACACAATAATCACTGATCACATCAATCACGTTGTTGTATGAAAGCTCTGAAGCCGGTTGTGACTTTTAGGAACAAATTAAATATAATATCCAGACAGGGCGACAGATTGCGCCCTACACTTGTTTTGTTTCAATTTCGTACATTTGAATAAACAACCACCTAAAAAGTGTCATAAATTAAAAGCAAAAGAACAGTGATAAAGTGAAAAAGGCTCACAAAGCCGTTTATGTCTTCCTGATTTAATTTTGACTTTTTTGTCTGTTGGATGCGGACGCAACCTTGAAATTTGAACCTTTATAAACAAACCAAGTGTTCTCTTGCAGCTAGATTGCATGTTCCCACACAAAATATCAAATTTGATTGACAAGTCGGCTTGAGAAACTTAAAACCGCTAATTACGTGGCACAAAATACTTCATCGTCAGTTCGTCAGAGAGAAATATTATTTTAGATATGCATTCGTATTTACTTTAAAAAAATCAAGGTGAAGCGTGTTAAAAATTTTGGGGGCCAACTTTCTGGGTCCGGTACTCCTCCTAGCCCCCCCTCTCGACGCTAATGATTAGTACTATCATTGTCGGAGTAGTTTATCACCCTCCAAATGCAAACAGTTTAACTATGCTAAATTACTTGACGAACTGCATAACGTTTATTGAGTCCCAGTACGCAAGGTGTGGAATTATCTTGCTCGGAGACTTTAACAAACTAAATGCCGCGCCTCTGAAACACAACTTCAATTTAACACAAATGATCAACTTTGCCACCAGTGATTAAAATACCTTAGATTTAATTGTTACTAATCTTCACGACTTCTACAATCTGCCAGTAAAGCGTCCACCCTTTGGTTTGTACGATCATATATCCATTGAAGTTCAACCAAAAAAGCGTATTCAACTTCCACGATCGCGGTTCTCTGTTAAAACATAGAACCTACGACTAAGTTGTCGTATTGCGACACGACCTTAGCTCGAAGAGGTTGATGTTCCCGCTCTAATTAATGAAGTCAGTCCTGCACCGAAAAAACAACCCTCCTTGAAAGCATTATTAGAATAGGATTGAATACTGTACTCCCCTTGGGATCTAAAGTCGTTCATTCAAATGAACCAAAATGGATAAATCCAGTTTTAAAAGACCTTATAAAAAAATGCCAACTTGCCCTTGCACAAGGAAATTTACAGGAATTTCGTCTCCTAATAAATCTAGTTAACCAAGAATCGAAGATTTGTCGGGAGAAGTATTACTAAGCCCAAGTCAGCCACCTGAAACAGTGCAAGCCATCCGTGTGGCGGAAAGAAGTAAAGAAATTAAATGACATGTCACCAGCTTTTGAAAGACGAGACGACCTTATGAAATCCCTTCAACATATTTCAGGGAACGCCAACGCGTCCGATTTAGCTAATATGATTAACGAAGCCTTCTTCTCCCCGATTTAATAACTCTCACCACTTCCAGCCAATTTTGAACCTGCCGGAGACACTTGTCTCCCTAAAAATTATCCAAAAAGAACTATCTATGCTCAACTCCACCAAAGCACAAGGCCCGGATAACACCCCTGCTTGGCTGTTAAAGGAAAATTCATATATATTGGCAAAATGCATGGCTAATAATCTAAATTGTTCCTACCGAGAAGGTCGCTTACACTTATCCTGGAAAGAAGCGAATATAGTCCTGGTTCCAAAGTAAAAACCAGTTAAAGACATAAACAAACATTTGCCCCCTGTCTCTCTCACACCCATCCAATCAAAGGTTGCAGAGGAATCCATCGTACACGAATTCATCAAACCGACTATATTAGCAAAAATCAATGATAACTGTGTCCTCAACGACACAGGCCTTGATTGATATGATTCACACGTGGACAAAACACACAGATGGAAATGGTTCTACTGTTAGAGTAGTCCTCCTTGACTTTAAGGTAACCTTCGATCTAATCGACCATTTTATCCTTGCTGAGAAGCTTGCGACACTAGGTCTTCCATATAAAGTCAATTGTTGGATTGTTGACTTCCTTAAATGTCGCAAGGAAAGGGTTAAGTTGACACACGATTGCTACTCGGAATGGAAAGTCATTCCAGTAGGTGTCTCTCAGCGGACCAAACTAGGGCCGTGGCTCTTTATACTCATGATCGATGACATAGATGTCACTAATATTGATCAATGGAAATTTGTGGACGACACTACCATGGCTGAATGTGTATATAAATAAGAAACAAGCAAGTTACAGGACATTGTGGAAGATATAATCATTAAGACACAAGCAAACAAGTTTCAGTTGAACGAGATCAAATACAAAGAGCTCCGAATTTCATTCGCCGGAAAGGATCCCCAGTTCACTCAGATTGTCATCAATGGGAAACTAATTGAAACAGTAACAAGTGCTAAACTGCTAGGCCTAAATATTTCTAGTGATGTCAAATGGAACTGTCAAATTTTTGAACTTATTCAGGAGGTGTCGACTAGATTCTACTTTCTAAGACAACTAAAAAGAGCAAATATGCCAACGAAAGATCTAATAAACTTCTATGTTTCCTGCATACGTCCTGTTACTGAGTACGCCTGCCCTGTTTTCCACAATGGACAACCAAAATATCTTATTGATGATTTAGAACGGCTATATAAACGTGCACTGCGAATTATTTTCCCATCATACACCTATTTAGATGCCTTAAAAGCAATTAGACTCACTACCATTTCCGATCGCAGCCAGGTCCTTACATCAAGACTCTGAAGACGTATGTAGCGACTTTGGACATAAACTACACCCACTCCTCCCCAAATATAACAATTCTAAACCAAAACTTAGAAACTAACACAAGTTTGATATACCACGCTGTAATACCAATAGATTAAAAAATACCTTTATATATAGTAATTGTGGGTATACCAATCCCTTTCTCTCTAAGTCTTAATAAGTTTGATACAGTTTTATATCTCAAATTTTTATTGCATTTTGTAAACACTTACTGCTTTAATTCAAATATGCGACGCCTGGTTTGAAAATATGGACAATAGCAAACCAACAGGGGTTGTTTTCCTTGATATTCATAAAGCGTTTGATTCCGTTGACCATGATATTCTTATTGAGAAATTGGCATTTTATGGAGTTTTCCAGATAGAACTTAAGTGGATTCCACTCATACTTAACAAATCGATATCAACAATGCCTCATAAATGGCTTTCTTTCTAGAAACGGTAAAATAACATGTTGTATTCCGCAAGGGTCAATACTTGGCCCTTTGTTGTTCTTAATTTATATTAACGATTTACCCAACTGTCTCAATTCAACAACACCCTGTTTATATGCTGATGATACACAAATATTTACTTCCTCGCGTGACCCTGCTGAACTAGCCTATAATTTAAACTCAGACTTAGAGAATATAATGGATTGGTTAACCTTAAACAAACTCCAATCCCATTCCTCAAAAAGCAAGTTCATGGTTATAGGATCTAAACCTAGTTTGAAATCCAAAGCTGTTGATTTACATTCCAGCATAACCATAAATAATAATTTAGTATCGTCCGTTACCTCTCAAAAATCTTGATGAGACGTTGGCTTTTGATATTTATATTGAAGTGCTATGTTTAAAGATTTGTTCTGGCTTAGGTGCTTTGAGTAGTCAAGTATTGCTAAACATCATTGTTAGGTATCACGTCCCTCCTGTAAATCAGCTTAGCTTTTTTGTTTTGTTTTTTTAAAAAAAAATGTTGTGAGAGGCTAGCGTGTTAAAATAAAAGCGATGTATGTATGTATGTAAACATCATTCTATTACAAGCAAGCCAATAATGCGTTTCTGATGAACTTCTTCAGCTTCGTAGGATGAATATTAATGCCAAGCTTAAGATTCGAATATGAATAGCCATGACAGGATAAATCACGACAAATAACAAAACATGTTAGTTTATACAAGCTTTAGTGACGTCTCGTTGCTAACGCGCAAAATTTTCAAAATGATATACATGATGGATAAGGTAAGGATATAAATACGATATTTACAAGGTGTGAAAATTGATTAGCCAATGAGAGAGGAGAAAAGGTGCGAGAAAAGTAGAAGAAGGAAGAGCGGAAGGAGAAAAGATTAATTAAAATAAGGCAAGCGGAACAGACCTGATGTTTTCATTAAGGACAAGCTTAAATTTGTCAATGAGTAAACTCTCCCGAAGGGGTAACTCAAAGGGCGAGTTACCGGACGAAATAGTAGAAAAGTCATCGGCGGAGATGGTGTGATGAGAAACTTTGGTGTGAGAAAGGATGCTAGACAGGCTAGTGTAAGATCTTTTCTTCCCAGTTAAAGGCGAGACTCCTAGGTGTTCAGAGATGCGTGTGTGCAGAAGGCGTCGAGTTTGCCCTATATACGATGCTCCGCAGTATCGACACGAGAATTGATAAACAACATGCGATCTCATTAATTTAGGAATACTATCCTTGAATCGGAAGAAACTAGACAGACGTTTGTCGGACTTAAAGATAACCCGTAGCTCAACTTGAGGAAAACAGGAGAGACGTTTTGTTAACTGCTAACGGATTTGAAGGCAATGTTTCCCCGTAAATGACATAGAAAAATAAATGACACGTTTCGAAACATCGTAATTTTTTGCGGAAACTGAAAAAACTTTATCAACAAATTTTCCAAGACAAAAGTCAAAGAAGGGAATAGGATACCCATTGTTAGTGTGAGGATTTTTCAGCTTGATGACTTCCGAATGAAAGATGTGGTAGGAGGAACATATCTTAAAATATCTGTCGAGAAGGGTGTAGACAAGTCCACGTTTAAATGAAAGTGGGATAAAGCTGTCAAAATTAGTAAAAAGTAGGTTTACGATAAATCAAAGCGGAAAAACCGTTGTTACGTTCAATCAAAACGTCAAGAAATGGAAGAGTATTATTTACCTCAGTCTCGCTCGAAAATTTAATGCTGTTGTGTTGTGAATTTAAATAATCTAAAAAGGGCTTAACGTGGTCGGAACAGCGAAATATTACAAAGCAATCAACATAAAGTCGATAAATTAACGGTTTAAAATCTCTAGGGCAGTTATCCAGTTAGATCTTTTCATGATAACATAAGAAAGTGTTGGCAAATAAAAGACCTAAGGGGGACCCCATAGCCACACCATTAACTTGTTCGTAGAGATGGCCACTAAAAAGAAAGTGACAATTTTTAACCGCAAAATAAAGAAGTTTCCGAAATTGTGCGTGTGAGAAGCCCGAAAATTGTGTAGAAGAAGAGAAGAGGCTGTTAATTATAATATCAATTGTTTCATCAATAGGGATATTGGTGAAAAGGGATGAGATGTCAAAGCTTGCCATAAAGACCTTGCTAGTGTCAAGATCAAGATTGCGGAGCTCTTCAACATAAGAAAAAGTGTCAGTAATTGTATACTGACCTACAGAGATCTCACGCAAGTAAGAGACAAGATATTTAGCAAGATTATAAGAATGGGTGCCCAAGGCAGAAAGAATAGGTCTTAGAGGGAGGTTAACTTTTTGTACTATAGGCAGTCCGAAAATCCTTTATGTACCTCAGGCAGTCTGGTAAATCCTTGGTCAATATTCTTCAGCTTCTCTCCATTTCGAAACAAAGTTGGACTTTGGGACCAAGGGAGCTCACTAATACTTTTGTATGGGTATTCATATTCCTAAATTGGAATATGGTAATTTTTATAAATATACTTTAGAACTTCGCTAACTCGAACTCGGTTAACTCGAGGTCCCCGCTAAGTCGAACCAAATTTAATTTCCCCTGGATGTGATCCCATTTTCCCTATCATTTACTACCATATAAGTTGAACTCGCTTAATTCGAACTCTCCGCTAACTCGAACCTAACTTTATACTCCCTAAGCTCAAATTTACCCCGTTAATTCGAACTCAGTTTTGAAAATGTCGGTCGGTAAACCTGGAAGTCTCAGGGCTTAGCCTTTTGACTTGTTGGAATCTTGAATCTATACTGATAACGTGACAATGTATGGAAAGTAATTCAAGCCGAGGAAAGACCTTTTTAGAGCATTATCTGTGGCGAGTACTGCGCAACGATCTTTAAAATGACCCACAAGTTAGTCGTGCGTAGCCCATCATAACTGTTCTAGTTTATCCGGTTTATTTTGTGGGGCTTTCACAAATATGTACAGCCGTATGTAAAAGAGCCAGACATTCACTGAACTTGTACATGTATACTGGAATAGTAATTTCATTACAGACAGTTATTCAACTGCATAGCGGCAGACATTGGAGTATAGTTATATCAGTATTCAGGACAATACAATCAGCTCAATTCATGAAGAAAAATTAAAATATTCTTAACTGACTGTACCAAAATGACTCGTAATAGTGGGTGAAGCATAAAACCACGATACCACATAAATTGTTAACAGGATACTTGAAATTCAACGCGCACCCCGATAACTCGCACCCCCACTAACTCCAACTATTCCTCATTGCCCTTGGTAGTTCGAGTTAGCGAGGTTCTACTGTATTTTTCTAGGGATGTTCATTTTTTTATATAGGTATTTACGTTTTTGTGTAGGAATAGATATATTTAAGTCGATCATGAATTTACCTTTGGATTGTCTCTTCGTCCACGGCACCAATCACTAGAACAATAGATTCAAACCTTCCGCTGGAACAACTTATTGTGAGTGTACTATAACATAATGATTTTTATTGGCATTGACTTTTTTTTACCATCATAATCGATATATTTCAAATTCCTTTCTACGCTTCTTCATGTTTCATGACAGGATGAATTAGTTCCAATACGATGGATGCCAATAGAAACATTACGTGACCAAGTATATACAGCTGAAAGTGGCGTGTATATACAAAAATTTTTTGTTACCAAAATAGGTAGGAACATGATTTCGAGTACAATTTTTTTTAAAAAAACCCACAAAAAACCCCAAAAAAACAAAACAGGAATAAAAATAAAACAAAAAAATTCCGGTTTTTTAAAGACTATCAAAATATCAAGCATTCTAAAGACGAATGATATTTAAGGTCTGTCAGAACCTCAAGAGTGCATGTTTTTTCCAAATGCACCTGAAACCGTTCTATTTAACAATTAGTAATATACATCAAAAAGATAATCCAGTCCCAGGAAAAGGTATTTTGGTTAACGTTAACAAGTAAATGTCTTCTTTTATTTAAATTTCATAATTTTAAGATCATATAGTCCACAGGCAATCAGGATCGAGAAATTTTTTATGTATATTATGACTATTATGATAATGGAATTGTATTTTCGGAATATTTTAACGTTATTTGGATTGTCATAATAATTGTTGATTTTTTAAAACAGATGGTCTTTTGGCATTTTGCTCTGGGAAAGTGCAGGTGAGAGCATAGAAACCACCACTGATAAAAATATTCTTTTACTTAGATCACTCGCTTTCGCGTTCTCATTATATTTTCATTCTGGGCAGAAGCAACCACGCAGTCGTTATGTATATTGAATAATTGTTCAATAGATTGATTAATTTATTTTATTCTATTCATTTTATTTTATTATTTTACTTTATTTTGTCTATCTGTCAGATATTCATCCGTACAATGATCTTCAGGGTTATGATGAGATATTTAAAAAGGTTGTGGAGGATATACATAGATTGGTTTCAAAAATGCGCAAGTCGTGGCTTTTTAACATGCTGTAACACATTCCAAAATTTTTTGCCTAAATTTTTTGCGGTTTGGTGGTTAAGCAGGAGAAAAAACACTGTAGAAGGGTTTCCCCGAGTAAGATGCATTAATAAGTGGTGGGTCACATTGCTGTCGGTCTTTATTAGTGATTTATGTGTGAATGAATTGACAGACGACAAGCAGATTGACGGAAAGAAGAGAGGAAGGAAAAAATCTTTAAATTTCCGTATTTCTTAATTTATAGATACGATGTTATGATGCTCTGTTGGGCCATCAACCCAAAGCAGCGACCGACATTTCCTGATCTTGTCTCAAGATCTGAATGTATTCAGTGACTTTAATGATTGTTCGATTTGCTGACCTTTATAGGCAGCTTTTAAACATTTGGAGATCATATGCGTTTACAGCCTTTTGCAATACTGCATGGTATACCAACGTATGCAGGTGATACATTGCCAGTTTTAGCTTGTTTGCACATATTCTGAGTAATAGACACAAACAAAAGTCTTTCGTTATTTTTCATATCTACATACCATAAACTATATCTTAATGGTACCAAAATTTCTATTTTTTGACTATAAAGTAATGCATAAGTCAGGTGCAACGAAGCAAGTGCAATGTTTAATAATGGAAATGAAACAGCTATAAACGAATGGAAATGAATTAATATCACCATGTTGAAGATGATTAGCGATGGTTTAATCATTAAAATGATTCCTATGATGCGGTCATAAAAAATTGTTACCAGACGACATCAACCCCTCATAAAGCAGCTATTTTCTTCTTTAATTCGAATTCTTTAGCTAGCGTATAAGATGAGGAAGCTGGTCTGGGCTGCCGCCCCAGACTGCGGACAATGATGGTCATTTAGGTTCATTTTTACCATTATATTGAAATTGAGGATAGTGTATTCAGATTTGGCGTTTGTTTGTTTCTTTTGGGCCAATATTCGTCAGCATCTCCACAAAATTCTTTGCGTGAACACTGCATTCGTCTAGTGACATACAAAATCATGACCCCCCATACTCACTTGACAACTGATCTGTTTCTTTGTGTTCCGCGTTATAATTTCTTTCTTATTTTTCCGCTGACTGGAATAGACCTCTAACTACTTCAGAATTTTCTACTTCTGAATAGACCTCAAAAAAAGTTTTCCTCTTTTATACTTTTCAAAGTTGGCAGGTGTGCATAGCAGTGCGGGTTGAAAAAACAGACATAAGAAGCAGAACCTTGTCTACCAGATTTCTCTCTCAATATGGCCGTCACATTAGGGAGGTATGTTTTGTATGTTTATGACGCAATATGACAACATTTGAGAGGTATTTATGGTTTTTAGCTAGTCAAGTATGTTGGTAGGTAGGTAAGTAAATACGGATGTCGGTAGGCACTTCGTTGGTTGGTCGTCTGGTTGTTATTTATTCATAGCATATATCCAAAAGTCAGAAGCACTTTGGTTTGAGTTGACCAGATTTAATTTGTAAGTGTGAACCATTCCTAGTACCAGGCACTGACACCATATTTGAAAACAGGACGCCAGAAAAAGAATTCTTTGTTGGACGTATTTGCGGTAGGTACAAGCTTTGTATAGGATATTGGACAGTACGAGGTAGTAGACGTTGTTGTGGTTGAAATCGAAACGTTGGAAGAGGTGGGGGAGGAGGAGCTGGAGGTGGAGTTATTGGTGGTGGAGGTGTTTTGGGTGGCGGTGGTGGTATTGGAGGGGGAGGTGGAGGAGGCAATACTACTCGTTTTCTATTCTGACGCCGTGCACGAGCTTTAGCTCGAGCCTTGGCACGAGCACGTCGTCTTGGGCGTCCTTTTGGCTTCAATGAAGGAATTTCAATTGGAGAACGAAGTTGCGACCTTGAAGGAATAACATTGTGTTGATAATTTGGGAGAACATCGTGTTGTATTCTGTATAGCGATTGGCCTTTTGACAAAACATTCTCAACAGCAATATGTTGCGATGAAACGTGACTCTCTATATCTTCACAAGGATTCTTTTGAGCAGTCATAATTGTCGCACTAGCTTGCTCACTTTCAGGAAAAACTCCCTCAGAGTATCCAAATCTCGACTGGCGATTTTCAACTCTGGCATTATAAGCCTGTTGTAATTCTGGTCCACTAGCATCATTAGTGGACGTTATTGGCAGCTGTCCAGAAAGACCACTGCTTGAATTTATTGAATTTCCCGATTTCGGCTCAAAGTTTATCTTTATAGAGTTCGATTGTGTTAATGCTGACTTATTCATTATTGAATTGCACTCAGATATGTTGTAAACGTGCTGATGTAATTCCTTTGAAAAGTTGCAGACATTTTCGGACGAGACATTCCCTGATGTATTGGACGAACTTGGCTCCTGAGATTTAGGTATCAAATGTTCTACAAATAGTTCCAGAAGATTTAAAACTCTCTCTGTCGGCAACAAAGATACATTCAGTTCTTGAAGTTCCTTGGCTATTTTTACGAGAAAATTTCCGGACAAGGTATTCTTGCCCATCTGGACTACGTTAACGGTTGCAACCATTTTCATGAGTGTTTCACGAATTCGATGGATGACTTGCTTTCTAGAGCTCTCACTTTTGCCATATGTTCCAGCTGCTCTTTGTCGAAGTTTGTTAATCATATTCTTAAACTCGTCATATTCCACCTCGACCACTTTCGGTTGCAAGCATTTACTTTTCAGTCTTGGGTCATGAACAACGCTTGAAACAGGACGAACAGAACTTTCTAATGCTCCACCAGCCAAATGCGATTTCGTGTTTAATTTTACGGCTTCTTTCTTAGTTTTACCTGAAAGTGGATTGTGGATTGGGTCATATATTTTATTCACCTTGTCATCACTAACCATACAGTAATCCTGGGAAACGGTGGGATCGGTGAAGTTCATGATTTTCTTCGTCCTGGAAGACGATGGCATATATGGATATACGTCACCAGACCTGTCAGATACTGCCGGTATTTCGTCTCTACAGTCAATCACAAAATCTCTCGAGATAAATTCTGCTGAGAAATTTTCTACTGGAAAGGATTCACGTTTGTTGGATACATGAGAGAGGTTGCTTTTCGGTAGTACTTGATCTTCAGCATACCTGGTCAAACGCAATTTCTGACCTTTGTTCTCGTGTTTGTCAATGATCAGGTCATTTGATACTGTAGAGTCAGTCTCAGAAGAAACATTGACTTTGCGGCTATTTTCAATCAAGGTTTTATTAGAGTCATAAGCCACTGGATTTTTAATATTTTCTTTGAGAAAAAACGCAGGTTTGTTGATAGACATTTGCTGGTGAGGATTTTCATAGTGGGGTAGACTCTCAGACTTTATCTCAAGACCACAGGGCTCCAATTTGCTTCTAGTTTGCAATTTCCCATTAAATGATTTCTCGTAATAAGGCTTGGTGCAAGTTTCTGTTAGCGTCATTTTTGACACCATTCCAGATACTGTATCGTTGGTTTGGTCTTGATGCACTCTTTGGTCTTGAATGTCTAACTGTGGAAGGCTGAAGCTCATTTGATTTTTATACAGCTTTCGTTTGCTCTTGAGTGGAAAGTGATATGGATTTTTGTCTGTGAAGATAGCTTGAGATCCACCAAATTCTATTTTCTCTTTGCTTTTTGAATATTTTACCAAGGATATATCACTAAAGATGAATTCTTCTTTTGAATCTGCAGCAATATTGGTTGCTGGTGGCGAGTGTGAGCAAAATTTGTGTTTGTGCAGTTGCTGTTGTACCAGGTTGACTTGGGAAGTGCAGAATTCCGGCTTGTCTCTATCGCAAGGACTTTTGATCGACGAAGAATAATGCAATTCACGGAATTCTGGGTTGGAAGCGTGGCTGTCAACTTGTTCAGTTCGTGACAACTTTCTATCGGTAAAATTGCGATTTTGAGTAAACTGTGGGACGCTTTCCAGGAGATAGTTTTGATATCCATTCACATCTTGAAGGGTTTGTAGGTGTGACTCTGGTCTTTTATCTTTGAGCAAGATCCCAAATAATTTCCAAGGCTTCACAGACTTACAAAACCCTGGAAAATATAAGTGTGACTTAATTATTTTATAATTTCTTTCACTTCACGTTTTTATGAAGATAAGTCAAGTTACGGTAGCAAAAGTAGATAAGGCCACTTGCGCTAAGCATGGAATTATTAACAATTCAAGCGTATACAGCGTGATGTTTCCAATAATAGTTCGCGCCTTCAAAATTTTCATTTGCTGAGAAAAATAGGTAATGTTGTAGCTAGTCATGTGGCAGAAAAGAAATTTTATATATATATATATATATATATATATATATATATATATATATATATATATAAACATTAGCACCTTCCTTAGAATATTATAAGTTGACAAATTGGTGAAGGAAATATCGAGTGCCCATCATCCTCGACTTTTTAAGACCTAACCGGGACCTGTTGCGAAAATGCAACGCCGGCCTTCCGGCTGGGAATCGAACCCGTGACTCCGCGAATCTAGTGCGATGCTCTGCCAACTGAGCTACGGAGGCCGTTGCCGTGGCCAATAATGAACTCGTGGCCATGCTCTCGGCAACGGCCTCCGTAGCTCAGTTGGCAGAGCATCGCACTAGATTCGCGGGGTCGCATGTTCAATTCTCAGCCGGAAGGCCGGCGTTGCATTTTCGCAACAGGTCCAGGTTAGGTCTTGAAAAGTAGAGGATAATGGGCACTTGATATTTCCTTCACCAATTTGTCAACTTATAATATTCTAAGGAAGGTGCTAATGTTTCTAAATAATCTCTTCACCAAAAATCGTTGAGCCCACCTCATAAACTAATGAACTCGTGGCCATGCTCTCGGCAACGGCCTCCGTAGCTCAGTTGGCAGAGCATCGCACTAAATTCGCGGGGTCGCGGGTTCGATTCCCAGCCAGAAGGCCGGCGTTGCATTTTCCAAAAGGTCCCGGTTAGGTCTTAGAAAGTCGAGGATAATGGACACTCGATATTTCCTTCACCAATTTGTCAACTTATATATATATATATATATATATATATATATATGTAAAAACTCTCAATTGCAAATAATTCACTAAAGAGAGGTTTTGATACAGTTCATACCATCATGACGTTCTAGGCGAAATATTGAAGTGTAATCAAATTTGGTAGAATAAAAGTATATTCTCTTTCGCCACCATATTGGACGACATGTTTATCTCGTCCAAGCTGGTGACTGATAACAAAACATTTTTACCGTGCAAAACACTGATATTTCCGAACAAAATATTTCTGCAGTTCAATTTCTTGTAGTTTTGGTACTATGTCTGCTCCTAGACTTCAGTTTTAAATAATGAAATAATTCATTTAATTTACATGACCACCTGCAATTTAGACATATTTCTCTTGGCCGTTGCAAGTTTTTACAATCAAAACTTTAAACTCTTAACTAAATCATAACCTTTTAAACGCTTCTTAGGGTTCGTAATTATTGATCTGTTAACATGACCATGTATGTACGGAGTGGGGGATCCTTGCAGAGTTCCTGCTTGTCTAACTTCGAGTGTCTGCGCATGAATGCTTTATGCTGTCTTGTTTTTCTTTATTCTTGTATTCAGATATTACGAGTTAAGTTACTTTTTTGATCAAAACCATGTCATGTTTCCTTGTTTATGTAGCCAATTTCATTGTCTTCTTCACTTCCCATTTATTATCTGAAGTCACTACAATCTGTTAGCATACCTCACAGGTGAATAGGTTTCTTTTTTACACAATCTATATATATATACAGTATATATATATATATATATATATATATATATATAGATAGATAGATAGATAGATAGATAGATAGATAGATAGATAGATAGGTCGGTAGGTAGGTAGATAGATAGATAGATAGATAGATAGATAGATAGATAGATAGATAGATAGATAGATAGATAGATAGATAGATAGGTCGGTAGGTAGGTAGATAGATAGATAAATACAGATAAAGACACTGCGAAAATTTTTCTCCCTGGTCACCACGAGTGTAAAAGGACTCCACGCATGTCGAGATTATTATCCTCGCACTGCGCGGTGGGCGATTGGATTAACATGTGAACATGTGGAGAACCTCTTTGCTGGTACTCCACTCTATAAAACCACCTTTTGAAATTTCCTAAAGGTGCAATGTTGCTCATCAAGAATTCCTTCAAAACCGTATTGAACTGATAATCAAAGTGTCTTGCACATGTCACATCTTCAATTTGAGCCAATCTGCCTCATCTTCATAGCTTAGTACCTCAAGTTTATCATCAGTATGGCTTTTATAATGAACAACTTGTTCTAGTATTTTAGAGAAATGATTCCCATATTGTTTCAGCAGAGGAAAAACTGCAAAATAATGTTGCAGGGCCTAGTTGTCTTATCATTGCAAAGAGATCTTTTTTAGCTTCCTCAAAATATAGTGGTTGTCCTCTTATTGCTCTTAAAAATTTAAAGCCTTCATCTAGATGAATAATTCGTTCCAAACTGCCATTCTGCTTTGTCCTGCAGTTGAGCGATCATTGTTTCTCGTGGACGTTTTTAATGTAATTTGTGATTTCCCCAATAGAATCTTTATTTTAAGCTTTTTAGTTTTAAAAAAATATAACTTCAATGCACATTGCAGTCCTTCTGCCTGACCTTCATAACTTAGAATTACATATATCACGGTAAAAAACTTTTAATGATTTAACATCGGGCCTTTTTTGACCAAGAAATATGCCTGGAAAAGCAAGTTCCTCTGAATATACTGAGTAGTCTGTTACCTTCACCTGTTGCTACACTATATACTGATTCTCTTTCATAATCTTCAAGGACGTCTGTGAGAGTTAAAATGCTGTCAATAACTCTTGCTGGAATTTCTTCTTCATCTTCGCTCCAATCATCAATTTGACATTCATCAGATTCATTACCATTAACAAAATTGCGGTCACACTTTTCTACAGCAGTTTCATTAGCTAAACCATCCTTTTCCTGGCATCCTTTGTCACTTAAATCTGTACAAAAATTATTTTACCAGCTTTCATTAAACTCAATACCCTGTTCACTATAGAAGTTATTATGATTCACAAATTACAGAGCTGCTTGGTAAAGTTTATGTGGTCTTATGTTCAAAGACAGAGCAGAACTCTTACATTGCAATCGTCTCTTCAGTTGAACTTTGATTGTTTGAGTTTCATACAGTAATCTTGGTAGTGTGCTCACAATATTGGTAACATCAGCTGGTACATTGACAAAATTTCCAGTTATTTTATGCTGTTTTCCTCCACAAGCCTCCATCAGCTTTTGAAAAGCGAGTCTTTGGGCAACAAGTCTCCACTCCAACTCATTTAAGTCAGCTAAAAAATCTGGTTTTTCTGGAAATGTCAAACCATTTTTTACAGCACAAGGTGGCATCATATTCTTTTTCAAGTATGTTTCACTATCAATCACCTTCTGTTCACCACTCTTCATACTCTTTCTTTTCTGGGGACACATACCTTTGAGATATTGATTGTTTACAAATTCCTGAAGATTTTCATCATGATCACTGCAACCTGGGGAAAATGCAACTCCTCTTATTTCAAACGGAATACATCTTTGTTGAGGTGAACTCTTTTGAAAAAACAATACAAGATTTTCCAGCCCTTCAATACTAAGAAAAACACATCGACCAAAAGAACTTGGCATTCCATGCAAGTCCCTTGAGTGTGAATCAAAGATCTTAAATTTATTGTACATTTTGAACACCACAATGGTATTACAATCAACTGTAAGCAAGCAACATCCATAGCTTGTTTCATCACCAGAGAATAAATTTGTAAATGCATTCTAAGACAAACGTAAGATCCACTGTCAAATGACATTGATAATTCGCCAGTCAATGATTCACTGCAAGTTAAATAAATTCTTTCGATTATCGATACCATGTCAGGGACATCTGTTGGCAACAAAAGGTCTTTTTGAACGGAATCTTTCATGAAATTATACAAACTATTACTATGAAATAAAATATTGTTCAAGTCAGATGAACTCCAGTTACAAAGGCCTTAATATATCTAAAAATTGTACTTTGTCAATGACATTGCTACGCATTGTTTACATCCATTGTCACCAAATTTAACCCGATTTCCTTGACTAAACTCAGCACAAACTGTGTTGCTTGAAGCAACAGTCTCACGTATAGTGGGACCTGGATTTTCTTCAACGTCGTTAAACAGTTGTAAAAGCAATGGTACATACACATGGTAACACATCATCTGTTTAAACCAAAACGTGCCTTCTGTTGTCTTTTCGTAGCGTTCAACAGCATTTTTTAACGTTCGAAAGCAAAACACGTACAAATAAAACAACATTAACCAGGTATTCCAGAATTGTCCTTTTAAACGTATTTCGTCGATTTTACCGCTCTCAACACGTTGTGACATCTGATTCTTGCCAGTGGCGTATATATAGTTGGGGGCAGAGGGGCGACCACCCCCCACCGGACATTTCTGTCTGAAAATTTAGAGCTTGTCGGAAAATTTAAGGGAGGATACCCTACTATATATCGTTTACTGAGAAGTCAAAAAACCTTCAGGACTAGAAACGTCAAAAATTGGACATTTGTAGATCATAGAAATGATACAATATTACGGTAAGTGAAAATTTGAAACAAATCTAAACATCTTTAACCTAAGTAAACCGAATGCAGAAAACCGAACGTTTTCTTTCGAAACATGGCAACTGTCTGCCTACAAATTAGCGTGAGAAAATTCATTCCTCGTGGTTCGTGTTGACAGGTGCCTAACAACGTGAAGTCCGCCCATAGCAACGTCAAAGTTTCGTCCAATAAACTTCAACGTTTTAATTTTGAAGCGACGCGTTAATGAAAGCACAGTACATAGTCAATTGCAAATGCGATAGTACAAACATTGGAAAATCGTGTAATCAAAATAGCCTATAAAATTGTTGGTAACATTTTGTGTTCTGAAAAGAAGCCAGTCAATACCAGTTGGTTGGCGCTGCTGTGTCCGCGTACTACAGCCGAGGTTAGACTGCTGTTACTAATTCTCAACTCTAAATGACCACTAAAAATGCATTTGCCGTTTGTTCAGGTAACCCGATTTTGGCTAACTCTTGTCGGAAATTTTTCAAATCTCGCCTCCCCTCCAGAAATTGTTATATACGTCGCTGATTCTTGCTCAGTTTTGTTGTAATGTAAAACCCATTTATTCGTTTGTGCAAATTGTCAGTTCACAGTAGCACACAAGTTCGTACTTTGTTGTCTTTTTAGTTTGATTTGATGATATTTTGCTCAGATAATATTCAAGTTTTTGCTCAGGTTTCACTCAGATTTTGCTTGACGCGTGCAACACACATGCGGCAGTGTCTGGTCGGATTGTTGACCAGAAAGACCTCGGCCCGTGTGAAAACCAAGAACTCACAGTGCACATAATACTGCTGGTGGTTAGTCAACTCACGCAGCAGTAGGATCTGAAAGAGGAACAAAAAGAACAGTTTAACCCAATGAAGGATAAGCCTTAACTAATATCAAAGAGAATACGGACAGCAATTTCTTATGCAGAAAATCGCCAGCAAGAAACACAGTGAAAGTGATGAGATCATGAGAATTCCCACTCATTTCATTGATGAGCACGAAAATAATTTGTAAATGTGATTTTCGTAAAACCAACAGCCTGTGTAACGTAAACGAAATTGCTTACCTTCGGACGTGATCGCAGAAACCTTATGTGCAACACAAGGTTTCAAAGAATTCTTTTACAGTGAGCACACCTGTCTGACGAAGACGATATCGCAACAGAACATTTCGAGCATCCAAAGTCACTTCGGAAACCTTTGCAATCATTTTACCAAACAGTAGCTAACAATACCTCCGAGTGTTTGCAGTCATGATTTTGTCTGAAACTCTCAATCAATCAATCAATCAATCAATCAATCAATCAAGCGAGATACAATCTGGCTACGTGGCTGCCGCGACCATTCTGGTCAGTGGTAGCCACAAAAATGTCCTCCCACCCACTTTTGCATGCATTGGTGTTCGTATACATAGTAATATAGAAAGATATTCAAAGTCTACTCACGCAAATGTACTGCCAGTTCACTAGACGGAAGCAAATAAATTCTGGAAGAAGCATCACACTGCACCACACCAAACTTGAGCAACAGAAAAGAAATACTGTATCATTATATTGTTATTGTTATTATTATATTGTACTATTATATAGTTATATTATTAAATTAATATGTTATTATTGTAATAATATTAACCAGCATGACACACCCACTCCGTAGTCATTCGACACCATCTTTTTTGTAGCCGTAAGTTCTCAAAATATATAGTTGTTAATTGCCTGTCTCGGAGTAAGAGTTTATTACAATTATAATATTATTATTATTATATTATTATTATTATTATATTATTATTATATTTTTATTATTATTATATACTTGCCTAAGTAGGCATGTTTGCAACAATATTCCAGTACCGATATTTACATTGACCAGAGGGATAGTGATAGAAGTTGTGGACTCTGCGGGAATATAAAGACAAAGAAAAAAAAGAAAGGAAGGAAGAAAAGAAAACATAAAATAAAAAAAAAAGAAGTAAAGAAAACAGGAAAGAAAGAAGGACGGATGGACGGACGTATAGATAGATGTATTAACAGATGGATGGATGAATGGATGTATGGATAACAATTTATTTCCTTCAACTCTGAAAATTCCATTATAACCCCCCAGTTGTGGAATAAAAATTAAACTAGATTTCTTTAATAATTACAAATAATCAGACCCAAGCTTTTAGCAAGGTAAGAAGTTTAAGAAACAATGATACCGTCCAACTTGTTCAAATACCAAAGAAGTTCAACCTGTTAAGCTTAATATTGTATTTACAGTTAGCAAATACTTGGACAAGATTTTACCATGAAACCACATCGTGAATTATATTAAGGAAACCAGTAGCTACCATCATTACAAAATTGTAACTAGTTTAGAATAGGATAGGATAAATTAGGATAACTTTATTTAAACAGGTTTGCCTCTTCAGCTGTGAGGCTTAAATAACAAGAATATTAATATTAAAATCGTGACAAACTATTACAAATATTATAAGTAATATAAAAAATATCAAAATGTAGAAAGACCAACATATAAACAAAATTTTATAAAAGAGAAAAATAAAAAGACTCATGTAGATAAATATTTCCAAATATGTATCTTAAGATTTAAAAGTGAGGATGCCTCTTTTACTTTATTTTTGCACAGCAATTCGTTAATTGTCTTCCACATATCTTTGGATTCCACTTTACCAGTTAGTTGCGTACGATAGTATTCTCTCTTTTCCTTACGGAGCTTTGCAGTTACTGCATAACGCAATCTTCGATAACTATTCCAGTGACATTCTTCATTTGTAGTTATTGCATTTCTATGGTGGTAATCACGTTGCTTTATAAGATCTTTAATATAATGTGTTATCCATGGCAATGATTTGCCACGAACATGTCTTTCAATAACCGGGGCATGTTTATCAACTAATGACATAAACATATCTTTAAATACATTCCATGCTATTTCATCGTCTTCTTCCAATTCGATGATGTCCCAGGGGATATGACTTATTATGACTTATATCAGATTTAAATAACCCGACGTCAAAATGTTTATAATTTCTTGCCTGAATGAATCTTGGAGTTGGAAGTTTTACTCGATGAAGATTTCTTACTCCAAAGATGGCAAAATGGTCAGTAAAACGGACCATCAAAACTCCAGAATAGTAAAGTTCAGGTCTTATAGCAAACAATAAATTGATCACGGGTTTTGAGCGTTCTGTAACTCTGGTATGATTCTTAATCAATTGATATAAACAAAATCGCCTTGTGACACGAAGGAAGCTTCTTGTTGGTATAGTTAATGAAGTGGAACATACCAAGTTACAATTAAAGTCTCCCATCAGAATCATCTCCACATTACTTCGTGAGAAGGTTTGCAACAGCACCTCTAGATTTTCAACAAATATTGTTGCATCAGAGTTTGGAGGCCTATAGAAAAAGCCCAACAGTATATTCTTACTTTTTAAAGGTTTTAACTCAATCCCAAGAGTTTCTGTATTTGGGTGAATACTAATATTATCAACATTCACGTGCACTCGTTCAAAATCCAGTAATTCAGCGACATATACTGCCAAGCCCCCTCCGCAGCAATCTCTGTTTTGTCTTATGAGATTATATTCTGCTAGTGACACCTGGTTGTCATGAAATGATCGATCAAGCCATGTCTCATGTAGTGAAAGAATATGTCGTTTGTGCTTTTCACAGAAAAGGCGTATTTTAGCTATCTTGTTACGCAAAACTACGTACATGGAGTTGAATAATACTAAGACCTTTCATACCTGCAACATTAACTTGATCAGGGCCAGAGTTTAGTTGCACTTCATTACACAGTAAGATAAGACTTGCTGCCAAACAGTTGTTTAGTAGTCGGATAGTCAACACACCTTTCTTCCTCGATGATAGGATTTGCGAAGCTTTCAAACAACGTTCCTTCGGCTTCGATACCGAGGCGATTTTTACTTGACATATATCCCTTGCCGCCTTACGGGTTTGAAGATTTCTTCGTTTAGAATCATTTCCATCTTTACTCGTGATTTCTGACAAGTTCTTGATCGCTAAACTCAGTATAATAAGTATTATGATGGAGCTGTTAAGGCTCATACGTCCCGCCATGGTCGCAAGACTCGATGTTGATGAATGAATATCAATAGTTTGCGTATCATTTTCGTTTATCTGAGTTATATTGTCACTCAAGAGACTTTAGTATAATTCATAATCTTCCTTAATGAACAGGCTAGCGAATTGTCTTACATGGAGAAGATCCTGCATCTTTTCGAGCATATGACTACTCGAAGTTATTGGATACGATTATTTGAACAGAAAATACTTGGAAACGCAGGCTAAATTTTTGATGTAAAGTTTACATTTTAATTAAGTACCCTCATCAGCCACAGCTTTTCTTAAGGCCTGCGGCACGTTGCCACAAACTATATTAACTATGCTTTAAAATTTATCCGATGAACAGATAATTACATATCATGACGAACAGTTGGTTCAAGGCCTGCAAGTACGTTGGTAAGAAATTTTCCGAAAATTATTTTTTTAGGCTCTTCATAAATCTCTTTAATCAAGTGTATTAATTACGGGCAGTTTATTTTAACCACATTTTTCCCACAGTTGCTTGTCCCCAGATCCAGGAAGGCCATGGCAAAGGATAAGGGTATATACGTTTACATTCCACCAAATAAATTGTCGAGAAACAACTGATATCCCCGCATTTTAGGTTGAACTTGATCTACTTAATGACTGAATTGCATCCACAGTGATATTAACTTTGAAGTCGTATATGGTCACGCAATGCTTTTTCAGGCATAGCAGTTAGCGGCAATGACTCCCAGTTTTGTTATACTTAATTCAAAGCATTTCAGCAGAAATGAGGATTAAAAATCAAAACAAGTTCACCAGGATACCCTTATAAGTAATGAAGTACCGAAAGTGCCGTGCAGATAGCTATTACTGTATTTCAATGAATCCAACATTTGAAGATGGTGAAGTTCTTTATTTATAACAATTATATCTCTCCAGTACTCCAACGAACACTGTTTTACAGCCTACTTGGAATACTAGCCAAATAGTGCTGGAACGAACCAAAAGTTTCTAAAACAAAATAAGGCACAGCCACTTCCTCTGCTATTTCTGCCACCACTTTACAAAAGTGCTTGTTTGGATAAGTTGATCTCTAATTATCTAAAATAATCTAATCGGGTTTCCGTCGTTGCATTAATGTAAGAATTGATTTCCTTAAAAAGATTTCTACATCAGATTATTGACTATTCAGAGAGGCTTGGCTAACATGGCCAAGTTGAATCCATAACTTCAGTGAGCTATCTATACAATACGGTATCACTAATACAGCATTGCATTGATAAATGCTCTGTTCATTAATAAAACAGCAATCTTTAACTGGTAAAATAAACATGCACTCTTCCAGTGTGATAGATAAAAGAAGAATCATCTTTCTGTAATGAAATTTAAAAGTTAAAAATGAGCCAAAGATTAAAATATTTCATATGTGTCATCTATGTTATGCGAATTTATTTCTTCAATGATTACAAAATGAATGCAACTCTATATGGAGGGTGTACAATAATCAAAACGCACTTCATAAAAACACAAATTTTAACTCAATCACCTCCAAGTTTAAGAATATCCGATAAAATGATGTTTATAAACAATGATGAGTAGTCAAATTCATCTGGCTAATTATTTTTGTCGGGGTCAATCTGGTCGTTTGTATCAATCAGGTGAATAACTACAGTTCTCTGCACGTTTGCTTTAAGTCTATTATGAAAAATAAATTGCATCTTCAGACATGAAGCCCTTCTTTGTTTAAAAACAGTCCAATTATTAGTTGAGTCGAGGCTATTGTGTTCTATTACGAATTCTTTCCGTTTTTCTATTCTATTGTACTGTTAATTCGGACTTCACGGCAAGAGAACATAAAGTGTTTGTTTGCACTAATTTCTTTATCGGAATGGACATTTCCATGAATGCGTTGCAAAAGAATTCGATTTGTTTTCAACATGCATTGGAGTTGATCGCGTGGCGACGTTTGGCGTGTACTGCCAAATTGTTGGTATGCGGTCGTCGTTTTTCTAAAGGCTTTATTTTAAATATCCGAAATTTTTGCAATGAGTTTTAGTTTTGGAATGAATCACTTCTCGACAATCTGTCCCAAGAAGTTAACTTTTTTGAAAGCTGAAACTTATTTGAGTTTAGACTACGTGCTTCTTTGGTAAACGCAATATACTAAGGTACTAACACAAAAATTGTGTGTAACCACGCTTCATAGCAATGAAAATGAGTATATTTAGTGGTTAGGGAATGTATTGATAAGATATATACATAAAGTCAATTTTTTGCGATTAGTTACCCAGAAAATATTGTGGTACCTCGAATGAGCTGTGATTGTTGAAACGAATCTTCTTATCAAATGGGTAAAATATATATAGACAAGTGAATTAACATTTTCATGCTTTGTTAACTCTTTCTGGCCTGTATACATAACTTTTTGATTTTATTTTGGCTAACGCCGGACGAATTTACTCTTCAAGGGGAGACGTCAAACACTGGAAAGGGCTAATGCTTCCAAAACTTCTTAACCAAAAAAAAAAAAGTTATGAATTACAAAAACATGAGAAAAGTTGTCAAAGACATGTTTCAGCATGACTTATCCCATCATCTGTTCACAGAAAGTTGTTTACAAGGCTTTCAATAGAAAGTTAAAAACTTTTAATAACTTTTCCAGTTTCACGGCCTCGATTCCTACAGCTCTAAAATCATTTGTAGTTTATGAATTTACCTGTGTGAGATGTAACTCCCGATACATTGGTTAAACTTCTTGCCATTTTTTAACAAGGATTAAGGAGCACACTTTAACTGATAGAAATTCTCACGTTTTCAAACACCACAATAATTCTACCAACTGTAAAAGTGACTACACACCCAACTGTCTTAATATTTTAGATTCAGCCAAAACCACGTACACTCTCAAATTGAAGAAGCTATACACATCCAAAATAAAAAACCATTATCCCCTCGCCCACCGCACGAAGCGCGGTACGAGGGCCGAAGACCCGATCGGGCAAGGGTATTAATCTCGACGTGCGTGGAGTTCTTTTACACGCGTGGCGATTAGGGAAAAAAGTTTTTCATTGTGTATCTATGTTTCCATATATCTATCTATCTATCTATCTATCTATCTATCTATCTATCTATCTATCTATCTATCTATCTATCTATCTATCTATCTATATATATATATCCATGGATTCCGGTCACTCAAGAAGGCCTTGTGCAAGCTCGGGGACTGGTATGTTGTTGACCAAACCTTAGGTTACTTTGGTCCGTATTGAGGCAAATCGGTTTGGTCTAGCTTTTTTTCCGTTTTCTGGATCTCTCAGACGTTGTTTACATCATTTGAACACTGAAGCCAGTAAATGATTTAAGACCGCCAAACGAAATGGCTTTCTTGGTGCTTGCGCCTGGTTTCACTTTTGGAGGCCATCTTAGTATCTGGACAATATAGGACTTGAAACAGCAGTTTCCAAAGTTAGCTCCTTGGAATATGCATTGGCCAACTGTTCATTTGCTGCAGCAACGCTTTGTCTTGGTTCTTCCTGATAATATATTAACAAAAGATGTAAGGGAACTCGCTTGCTGTCAGGGCATTTGCTGAGCGACTAAGTGTAAATGACATTCTTTGCTGAAGTTGAATAGATGCTGATTTGCATAGATCTCGAGATTTTTCACGTTCTGGAAACTACTTACCTGAGCTACACAAGTCTGAATCGAGTAGCTTTGAAATACTGGTTCCGCGAACGGAATTGTTTTGAGCAGCTTTCTAAAGTGGATTCCCGACTTCATTCTTCCCCAAGGGAGACTTTTTGTACCAAATATTATCGCCTGGATTTAACTGGTGTTTATTGGTAAAATAGAATGAAGATTCTGGTTTATTCATCTCTGCAGGATGATGGCTTTTGAATAGTTCTTAGTATTTAACCGGACAGCGCTCATGGTTAATTGTTTGAGAAGTGGGATAAAACACTCATCGTCGAGAAGACTTGAAAGATTGCCTCTTTCAGGATTGTTCTCCGTAGGAAATTTCGCCCCAATGAAGACGTCGGGATGTATTTTTGGCTCGAAACAAAAAGTGTTAGGTAAACCGCCACAAGGTAACACGCTGCAAAGCTACTTGTTTTTGGTCACCAAACTATCCTTCGGCGAAACAGTTGTCCACTTCAGTTTTTCTCACTTCTCGGGTGGCTTGTGGATGATGAACTTTACCATATTCGACCAGTAATGCTTTCATCAGGATTTAAAACACCTCTCAACAAAGTTTAAAAGTTTAAAGCAGTCGTTTTTTTGCAAATTAACCGTTGAATCCTTTGGGCCGAGGTGCCGCTGAATGCTTAGTTGAGAATACGTAAGAGTCGCAGGTTTGTACGCTACACCATTTTTCTTTTTTACGAAAGTTTTGCGGACGAAAAAAGTACGTATTTTACTTTCCTGTACTCGTTCTTCTTTCGACCAAAACTTGCATAAGGTTTGCTTGTCGTATTTTGTTGTATGTATTTTTCTGATTTTTGGTCAGCAATAAAAATTCAGAACTCGCTCATGTTTTCTTTGTATATTTCGTCGGTTTCGTAATTTGTTTCATCTTCGTCACCAAAGTCTTGTACCTCCGCATGAATACTTAGCATAAATCTTCATCGTAGCACTCCTAATACACATATACAACCAATTTTGAGATAATGTAGAATTTACCAGTTTTTTAAGACAAAAAATATTCAAAAAAATTTTTCAATCATGAGGTGTCCGTAATGCTGGTAACCGACCGGTAACCTTTAAGGATGCTCCAATATTAAGACGGAAAGCCAGGCCATCTAACAAAAAGTCTTTCTTTAAAGCAACATGAGTGAAAAGTTTGACTGGAAAACGACTCGAAATACCTCAACATCGCAATTAATACAGGGTCTTGATACGAACATCCATTGTTTAGCAGTAGAATTGTCAGATCTCTCACCATTCATTAAACCACTGATGTTATTCTCACTAAAAGTTTTGTTTTAGCAAAACTTAATCGAAATTTTAATCATAAATATGACGACAAGCAGTTTAAATATAAGCTCTATAGGTTGTTAATTTGAGGCCGAATTGTGCGTGTTATTATTATTATTATTATTATTATTGTTATTTAGAATTTTCTCAGCTTAGATAGTCACTGGTCACATGATAGTACACTGAGGGCAAGCTGTGTCTCACAGCCTTAGATCTCAAGCACATTTTGCAGAATCCTTTTGTAGTCCCGAGTAGTGTTGCTTTCTGCAGGAGTTCGATCTTTGTTGGAATTCCAATCTTCCCAAGGTACTTGGCAAGGTTCTTAGTAACCATACCTAATGAGCCAACCACCACTGGAACCACACACGTTTTGATGTCCCATAGACGTGCAATTTCTCTTCTAAGGTCCTGGTACTTTTGAATCTTCTCTATCTCTTTGACTGCAATGTTAGCATCTGCAGGCACAGCAATGTCAATTACTATGCATTCGTTCTCTTTCCTGTTTAGTAGTACAATGCCCGGTCTCCGAGCTTCAATTTCACGATCCGTATGGATGGTAAAGTCCCACAGCATTTTTATGTTAGCATTTTTAATAACTGGTTCCGGCTTGTGTTCGTACCATTTCTCTTCAACTTCAAGTCCACGCTGTTTTGCGATTGCCCAGTGCACAATCCTGGCAACGTTGTCATGTCGATGTTTGTATTGAATCTGTGCCATCTTACAACATTCACACAACAAGTGACCCACCGTCTCGTCTTTCACGCCACACATTCTACATAAAGGAGAAAGCTGCTGTTTCTCAGGTTTTGCTTTAAACGCATTAGTTCTCAATGCTTGATCTTGGGCTGCTATGATCAGACCCTCGGTCTCCTTTTTCAAGTCTCCTCTCATCAACCAGTCCCACGATGCCCCGTCCCTGACATCTTCCGTTTGACGTAAGATCTGACCATGTAATGTCTTAGCCTTCTAGTCCTCTTGTCTTTTTCTCCTCTTCCTTTCTTTGAAATGCTCGCCAGTCTCATCTTCCTCCGAATTTGGGAAACTCTCATTCCTCACCACCGCAAGCAGTAGTTCCTCACTTTTCTCGACATAATTGGACAGGTCTATCTCTTCAGCATGCACACAGTCCTCGACTCCAATCAGCCCACGACCACCATATCGTCTTGGAAAGTAAAAGCGGTCAACATTTGCTCGAGGGTGTAGCATTCCATAGATTGCCATCCGTTTCCTTGTCTTCCTGTCCATGTTCCTTAGCTCAGCTTTAGACCAGTTCACTATCCCGGCTCCATAACGTAGGGCTGGCACGGCCCATGTTTTTAAGGCTAGTATGGTGCTCCTTCCATTTAACTTCGATTTTAGAACTTTCTTCACTCTGTGGAAGTACTCTCTGGTCAGCGCTTCTTTCATTTTGTCGTGAAGTAGATCGTCGTACTCAAGGATCCCGAACCGTTTTCATCCGTCGCCCCTCAGGGAAGTCAATTCCTTCAGACGTCACAACCTTTCCTCTCTTTAGAACGAGTACACCACACTTCTTAAGGCCGATATCCATGCCGATATCACTGCTAACTATCCGGACAGTGTTTACTAGAGAGTCGATTTCACGCTCACCTTTTCCGTTCAGCTTTAGGTTGTCCATGTACAACAGATGGTTAATAGACCCAGCATCCTTTCCTAGTTGGTATCTTCCTTTGTAGCTTCGCAGGACAATCGACAGCGGTATTAAGCAGATGACAAACAACAGGGGTGATAGACTGTCACCCTGGAAAATGCCTCGTTGGATTTTGACTTCCCCAAGAATTTGGCCATTTGATGTAAGCACCGTCTTCCAATTTTGCATGCTCTCTCGTACTAATCGTTGGATATTAGAAGCTGTTCCAGTAACCTCTAGCGTTTCCAGAATTCAGGAATGAGGCACCATGTCGTAAGCATCACGATAATCATTCCAGGCCATCTCCAGATTCGTTTTTCTAAGCTTACAATTCCGTAATACCATTTTATCTATAAGGAGTAGGTCTTTTGTCCCCCTTGAACGTTTCCGACATCCTTTTTGTTCCTCAGGAAGTAACTATCCCGTCTCAAGATGGTCGTACATTTTTTCTGAAAGCATTCCGCTGAGTAACTTCCACATAACTGGAAGACATGTTAGAGGCCGGAAGTTTTCCGCAGCATTTTTCAGTGACGGATCCTTCACACAGAGAATCGTTCTTCCTTGGTTCATTCATTGTGGTACTGAGCAAGATTCCAGAATTAGATTAAGTTGTTCTGAAATGCGACAGTGAAGTGCTTTAAAATTCTTCAGCCATAATCCCTGCACGCCATCCGGCGCAGGCCCTTTCCAATTCGATATTTTCTTCAACTGCTGTTTCACATCCAGTACAGAAATCATCACATCCTTCTGGGCCGTGTGCTGGCTCAGGTCTTCTCTAACTTCATCTAACCATTCTGCCTCTCGATTGTGCTTGGTAGGATTATCCCAGATATTGCTCCAAAAATCGCAGCTCACTAGGGGATCAGGTCTAATATCTCTCTCCCTGGTTACACAGCCCATTTCTTGATAGAATTTCTTCTGATCATTCTAAAACATGCGATTTTGCTTGTACTGGTTTATCCGTTCATATCTTCTTAATTTTGCAGGATTCGCTGTCACTCGCTGCTTCAATTCCTCAATAACAAC
Source organism: Heliopora coerulea (assembly GCA_030142905.1). Taxonomy (NCBI): domain Eukaryota; kingdom Metazoa; phylum Cnidaria; class Anthozoa; order Scleralcyonacea; family Helioporidae; genus Heliopora; species Heliopora coerulea. The sequence continues at coordinate 473,470 of JASJOG010000133.1, read as the reverse complement.
ATTCAACACTTTCTTTTTCACATTGTATTTCTTCTCAATCTGTGTCAATCCCTTGCTAACTTTACTCCGATTGTTCTTACTCCTTTCCAGTTTGCTTATCTCTCTCCTCAAAATATCAAGTTTGCTCTTTATTCTTCTCTTCCAAAAGGGTTCTTTTCTTGCTCCAGTACTTCTTTTCTTTATACCTAGTCCACGCGTTACAACCATAACTGCGTTTCGCACTAGCGGATTGGTTTCGGTTACATCAGCTGTTTGAATGTGCGCTAGTACATCATTCACTTCTTTAGCCACCTCACGGAGCTTCTTTTTCTTTACATGTTTCAAAGGTCTTGGTTGTTTTGCCTCATCTTCTTCTAGAGCCAGTTTGATATCATTCAGAATATCTCGCTGTCCCTCTGACAGCTCTTCCGGATTTAGGACTCCAAATTGGTAAACTCCTTCCTCGTTGTCTTCCCTCTCCGATCTACACTCAGAAATAGGTTCTTCATTTTGCTGCATATTCATTCCATCATTATTCATCCTATTCACATCGTTATTTATCCGATTCTCATCATTCTCCTCACCTGCCGCACTATCTTAATCTCGTCCACCATCGCTTAATATCCTCCAGCTCGACAGTGGACAGCCAATTATTGTTCCTAATTGCTCTTGCCTGGTCAGCTAATTTCATTTTATTATTACAACTCGCACACCACCCGACTAAGGACAGTGGAAGGGGTCTCAGCCTGCTACGGATTCCCAGCATCCCACCAGGTAAGGCCGCAACAGACATTGCACATTTCAGAGAACTTGTATAATAATAATAATAATAATAATAATAATAATAATAATAATAATTATTATTATTATTATTATTATCATTATTATTTCATTCAGTCTTTCAGTTATAGTAAGGACGATTTTTCTGACAAGTTAGAAAATTATCAATGTTACTTGGATTCTCGAGTGATATTTTGGAAGGGTGCGCGAGGGTTTGTTGCTCACACGTATTTCTAGTTTGTGTATAGGTTTCTATCCACGGATACCGATCAATCAAGAATGCCGTGTGCCAGCATGGGGACTGGTATGTTCTTGACCAAACCTTACTTAGGTTGCTTAGATCTGTATCGAAGCAAATCGATTTGGTCTCGTTCTTTTTTTTCCTTTTATGGATCTCTCAGACGTTGTTTACATCATTTAAACACAGAAGGCAGAAAATGATTTAAGACCGGCAAACGAAATGGCTTTCTTGGTGGTTGCGGCTGGTTTCACTTTAGCAGGACATCTTGATTACTGGACAATTTATGACTTGAAAGAACAGTTCTAAAACACAGCTCTTTGGAATAGGCATTGGCCAACTATTCACATTCTGTAGCTACGCTTTGACTTGGTTCTTTCTCATGAATATGAACAAAGACGTTACGGGAACTCGCTCGTTGCCGGGACATTTGCTAAGCGACTGAGTGTAAACGATATTCTTCGCTGTAGTTGAATCGATGTTGATTTGTACGAATCGAGACTTCACGTTCTGGTAATCACTTACCTGAGCTGCACAATCACGGGTACATCTGAATCGAGTACCTGAAACACACTGAAAAGCTACTTCTATTTGGAGATCATACTATCCTCCGGCGAAAATGTTGTCCGCTTCAATCTTTCCCACATCTCGGGTGGCTTGTGGATGATTACCTTTACTTTGTTCGACCAGTAATGCTTTCATCAGGATGTTAACACCTCGCAAAAAATTTTGAAAGTATAAAGCCGTGTTCTTTCTGTAAATTTACCTTTGAACCCTTTGTGTTGAGGTGACAATGAACGCTTCGTTGAAAATACGTAAAAGTTGAAGGTTTGTACTCTACGCCATTTTTCTGTTTTACGAAAGTTTTACAGTGGGAGAAAGTACGTCTTTTACTTCCCTCTACTCCTTCTTCTTTCGACAAAACTTGGAGAGGATTTGCTTGTCGTATTTTGTTGTATGATTTCGTATTTTCCGATTTTTGGTCAGCAATAAAAATGCAAAACTACTTCATGTTTTTTTGTTTATTTGGTCGGTTTCGTAATTTGTTTCACCTTTTTCAGTAAAGTCTTTTACCTTCGGATGAATATTTTGCATAAATCTTCGTCATTGCACTTCTATTAGAAATTTTTAACTAACTTTGAGATAATGTAGGATTTATCAGTTTTTTAGGAAAAAAAATATATCAAAAAATTTTTTTAAATCATGTGCTGTTCGTTATGGTGGTACCCGACCGGTAACCTATGAGAATGCTCAGTTTTTAAGACTTTTAGTCCTGTCATCTGGTAAAAAATCTTTCTTTAAAGCGAAGAAAAGCGATAAGTTTGATCCGAAAACGACACGAAATATCTCACGATCGCAAGTGACATAGGTCTTGACAAGAACATGCATTGTCTAGCAGTAGAATTGACAGGATGGATCTCATCATTTCTGAAACCGTTAAAGGTTATTCTCACCGAACATTTTCTTTTGATAAAACAGAATCGAAATTTTAAACGTAAATATGATCATGAGCAGTTTAAATATAAAATAATTTCCCCGTTTGGGTAGTTGATATTCGTGGCAAACTGTTGTGTTTTTCTCATATTGCATTCCCTCTTCCAGTTATAGTAAGGACGATTTGTCTTTTTGACAATTTTGAAAAATTATCAGTGTTACTTGGATTCTTGGGAGATATATTGGAAGGGTGGGCGAGGGGTTGTTGCGTTCACGTATTTCTAGTTAAACACACATGTTCAACACACCAACAACTTTCTCTCTTCCTAATTATCTTTAGATACCACCTCTCTTCGTTTAGACATCGCCTAAACATACTGTCATTGTAATTAATTGTGTTAGCATATTTTCATTGTAATTAGTTAATTTATTCACTCTGTAACTTCCAATTTAAAGCCTTATAAACATCACTTTCTGTAAACTGAAGATGGCATAAGTCATGCCGAAACATGTTTTGAAAAACTTTTCTCGTGTTTTTGAAATTTCATAAAGGTCAACTTTTAATGGGCACTGTTGCAATTTGGCAACTAACGCAGACGATTTTACTGGTCAAGGGGAGACCTTCTTGAAGCCTGCCCACTAAAGGGTTAAGATGAACGCTTTGCATGTTTAACGACGGTGAACTTTTCAACTGCTTTATTTCAATAATAGATCAATGATACTTTTTCAATAATTCATCAAGATGATATTTATAAGGACGTGTCTTAAGTGATCTCCTATACTTACGCCGTCAATTTGATCAGAAGGACTGCTTATCATGCACACAGACTATTACGTTTTACGTTTAATTCTCCTTTTATTCGTATATAAATTTCCTTTAGGCCAGCTTACGGAATATTTCTTGGTTTCATGAGCTTGATCATTGAAAAAGAAACATCTTGATTCCGGTTTGGGGTTGGATTTTTTGTTTGATTGCCCCTTGGTTTGTTGGTTTCGTTTGTTTTGTTAGTTCAATTATTTATACATCATAATGATATGATAAATGATTTCTGTACTTACGCTGTGGACTTTCCTTCCTAAGCCTCTGGCAAGCTTTTCAACGTTCCTTGTTGATCTCATTTCCAGGGGATCGATAATGAATGCGTCAAAAGAAAAGTGTCGAAAAGTTACTACGAGAAAAATAAATATCGTGTCGAAACTGCTGTCCCTATAAGTATATACAAATTAAGTAAGAATACATGCAAACTATGTAATGAGAGAGCTAACAATAGCTTACAGTATATATATTTATAAAATAACACATGTCTTACGCACGATCTTTTTGGGCGATTTTCAGGTTTTTTAGAGTACAGGGAAATGCTGACGTTATTTTCATTTTGTATTAGAGTACAGAGACATGGACAACGTCACAACTGTACAAAAACCTTGGTTATTTTGTAAAACAAATAGAAAATAGCTTTCGTGTCTCTGTACTGTGATAGAAACATTCATGTACCATTTAAGCCATATGAATAGTAGGCATATTTCTGGTTGAAATGACGTCATTCATATTTCTTAATTTCATTGCACAGTGAAACTCAAGACACTCGAGATTTTCCTCCTTCAAAAATTATTAACTAAACAATTTTCTATTTGTTATATTTAACAAATATATACAATTTTACAGTTAGCTATTGTTAGCAATCTCATTACTTATTTTTTTTATTACCTTTTTAACATTATTGGTTATTTTTGCGTTACATGATTTTTCAGCCTACAAAAATGTCACTCCAATTTTGCTAATATACAAGCATTAATCATTTTTTCATTATTGCTGTATTACCCACGCATGGCGGATGCTGCAATGGAGATATGGTACAATTCGGAATATTAAGTGCAATGTAAAAAGGCGAAAGACAGGAACATGGAACAAATGCAGTACATTTTCTTCAGCGATTTTCCTATTGTAATCCTCAATTTCTAACTTCTTATTAACCGAGAGCGCTGTCATTACAGGAAAAATATCAGACTGGGATCTTGACAGCACGGACCGAGCCCGGAGGGCGAGGTCTATACATAAAATAAAACCCGATCCGATATCTCCCCGTAATGACCAAGTGGACGATGTTAATGAGAAGTTTATAATATGGCTTGTTTTAAACAAACAAAATATACAGATAAAAATATGTTGCATTCGTATAGCGTGACAAAGAGTTAGTCGTAAAGAGCTTTTGCAGGTACAGAGTACAAAGAAAGATCAACTTGTTTCAAATTCACGCGTAAAAATCGATAATTTAGACATATCAATGAAAAAAAATGCTGATAAAGTTGTGTTTTTTTTGTGCCGTACGTTTTTCGTACTCGCCGTCAAGTTTTGGCGGGAAAATTTCCCAGATGCTTTAAAGAAAAACAAACGAGATTCAGCCACATTTTTACCAAGGATTAACCAAAATCGAACCGCTTATGACTTGTTTAAATCTTTTCCACGATGACTTTAATCAGAGAAGTAGACGAATGAATATAAAAACACGATGTTGTTGGCAAAATAAGCTCTAAACATTTGTTGATACAAACCACATCCCGTAATGTAATGGACTACTCCATTAGGGGAAAGTAATGACTGCCAGTCAGAGCGTCTCAGTCAACCAGATTGCTCCATTACACCGGAAGTAATGCCAGCCATATGATAACAAAATATAACGCCCAGACAACCGCATAAAAGAGTGGCTCGAAGCAAAACTAGCAAATATTTAAACGTAGATATAAAACAAAACATAATCCGAAGATCAGCATCTTGAGAAATCCAAGATATGGATTGAAACAAGACGAGAAATGAGTTTGTGATATTTCGATTTTATTACAAAATCATCGTCAGACTAATTACAAATACGCAGTGTCTTATTATCTACCAGATTACATGTCTTGGTTGCTCAAATTCATACATAGGAAAGACCGAGAGATGTTTAAAAAGCAGACTTCTCAAGCATTCCGATCGAACTAAAAGTGCTGTCGGACATCATTTCTATAACTGTGGAAACGTTCGGCATATTGTCGACATGCATCATCTCTTTGACTGCCTTAACGACAAAACAACTGACTCAGACGATGTTTCTATTTTTATTTCTAATCTCATCATCAATAACTCTCGAATTGTTCACTCTCCCAATCTTCGAACATCTAACTTTCTTTTATTTCTTGAAGCTCTTTATATTAAACATAAGTCGCCTGCGCTGAATACAGGTCTCAAAGCCAGCAAAGAACTTATGCTTTTTCCTTAATGTTCTCATCTGGTCATCTTTCTTCCTGTCACAACACGTACACGCCTCCACATAAATCACTCCTTGTCAGTTGCTGTCGGCTGAGATGTGAATTCCTCCCGTATGATGTCACTGTAGACCTTATATAAGACACTGCGTATTTGTAATTAGTTAGTCTGACGATGATTTTGTAATAAAATCGAAATATCACCAACTCATTTCTCGTCTTGTTTCAATCCATATCTTGGATTTCTCAAGATGCTGATCTTCGGATTATGTTTTGTTTTATATTTTTTCAAATTGTCGGCTGGTATTGGTTTTTGGTTTAAGCATAGACATGACTGAGAATATAAATACGTTATAAATTCATTTAAATTTGAGTGAATTGTAATAACGTGGATACTTACGGAGATGCAAAATGGGTGAGGTAAATATAAAGCAAATATTACTGACATGAAAGGAAGTAATTATTTTTGTAAAATATGGGAGATTATTGGACAGAAACGGAGAAATATCAACGGGGAAAAAAAAGAAAACCTTTCTCTCTTTTAATCCTTTCATGCACGATTTTTTATTTTTTTGTTCTTTGTTCTGTTTTGTTTTTTCCTTTATTCTTTCATAGTTTTATTGTTGCAATTTGTTGTTGTACGACAACGGCATACATGACAGGGTCAAGCTCTGGTTTGTTAAGTTTAGCTGTTAAATGAGAAAAATTCCCATGTGACAATACCCAAACCTTAATAAACATTACTATAAAAATTTATTCTAGAAGCCCTTTTCAAAATGTTGATAAAACATGACTTCATTTCAGTACCAACAATCTTACATGTTTTATCATATATTTTTTCCTCGAGTTACTGATAACTTGTGCTAGCACGTTACCAGACAGTTAGGACTCCAATAAGGTTCCTCCCTGCACTCATCGTTGGAACTTAGTGGCCCAATGATCGACTCTCTTGTTTCAAAACTTTTCCCCGAAAAAGTCGAATTTTAGCTTTAAAGTTCCCAGAGTGCAACAAGCACTCACCCCATTTTGACATTTGGAATGCGCCATTAGGTCATACTGATCGAGTAAATGTAACTAGTCACACCCTCATGCCACTCCAATACCAACCTGTAAGGTTCCAAGCATCACTAACGTCTCCAGGAAGAAATTGCATCACTTTATCGAACTTCGTTTTTGCTGTTAAGTTCATGATAAGATGTCTACAGTAAATTAAAGGGAAATCATATAACAAGAATCAGCGATATTCATTAGTAAAATAGGGCCATATATTTCGGGAACCACCGAAAATTTTGATTTTATATATATCGACGACATTTTGAATAATACATATGGGACAGAATGAACACTCTTGATACTAGTGGAATAATTTTATGCGAGAAAGGAAGCATTTTTCTAATTAATATAACCTAAGTTGAGAATATATACGAAATATTATCATTAACTCCTTGTCATCAATATATCTCCCCTTTATAAGTTAAATCATCTGGCTATTGTAAACTTGTTCTGCCGAGAAAGAGACATTTGAGATATGTTACAACCCATCAACATCGATATCAAAGTCAACATCGATGTCAACACCACCAAACTCAACATCACCATCTGAATCGACATGATCAATAACTTCAGCAGCAACAAAAATCTATCAAATAGGACACATAAAAATTTTAATTCGCCTCAACTAATTCTAAATAATTGTAAACTAATCGATAAAGTCCAACATGGGTCCTTGTTGCTTTTTAAAAAAAAACTTTTGCCATCTGCCGACAAAGACCACCATTAACCACGAAGCAAAAGCGTCCAAAGATCTAGTGATTTTCTATTTATAGCGTCTTAGTTTATCACTCTCGCCTATAAATATAGCTATCGCTACGTTCATTGGAAGCATTCCTGATGATGACAAAAATCTAGTTGAAATGTAGATATTACTCTATAAAATATGTTGAAAATATTCCGAGTCACCATTGTTTTGTATTTTAGGACAGTCAACGTTAATGATAATAACAATGATGATGCCGGTGATAATGATGATAATGATCGTTATTATGATTATCATCATCATCGTGATCACTTTACACCTTTTGTGAAGAGCATTCTTTTACTTTCATTCACCTTGAATTGCATTTTATCTATATGTCCACCGATCGCTGGGGGACAGTTGATGCGTCCCTTCATTGTTTACGGAAAAATTTACTGCTTAATAAACTCCTCCAAGTTTTTGATTTTTGAATTATGAAACGTAATTGATGGAATAAAATGTGAGAAATAAAAGCACTTATTTTTTTGGGTGCACATCTTACTCTGATAAGTGTAAGGAAGGACGGGGCTAAACTATATAGTACATATCACGAGAATACTAAGACAGGTGGGGATACGTGTCTACGGCAATACGTCTTGAAGCTGTTTCTTTTATGGCATCAAAAGGTTGGATAAAGACTGTTAAGTGTTGGTAATACATTTTCTCCTATTGTAAGCACGGTTAACTCACTTTAAAATCGGGGATCATTTTTAATATAAGAAAATAGTTCAAAAAAAGAAGTAAATAACTGTTTTTGTAAGCTCTGAACACGTTTATTTATGACATCACAACGTTAATTCAATGTTAAAAATGTTCAAACAGTTTTTTCTTTCATAAAAAGACACTCTTTGGAAAAAATTATCGGACTGATCTTTTTGAATTCAAGTCTGTGCAAGGAATGTATGATGAATAGGAAAAACGGAGGAAAGAGTTGGAATGACTGATGTTGATTAACATAGAAACGGCTGTTGATGCTAAGCTGACTTTCGTGCCTGGGCAGAATCGAATAACCATTAAACACTGGTAGCTAACTAGCTCTAGGTACGGGCTAAAGAAGAACTAGTGAATTACTACATTGAACCTGACGGTAACCAGCGGAATCTGGAAAAATACAAAGACCAACATGCTCAAAGAATTTTAATTTTTAATTCTATATCTGGTATATTTTGGTCAAACACAGAATTTTCTATGCATTCTTGGGAATGATATGTCACTTTATATCTAAAAATTGGTTTTCAAATCGCGTGTAACGAAGGACTCTAGAAATAAGGCTACTTCCTCTTCTTTTTAATGAAAAAGAAAACTTACCCAACTTTACGCCTCGTTCCATTTCTTACGCATTGCATGGATGTGTCAAGACCTTTCTATATCCATGTATGGGGTATACATTTTGTGAACTTGCATGAACGTTCGTGTATTTATTCTTACCCCTTGCGGGTATTCACAGTGAGAGAAGAGTAACCAGTTTGAAGCTTACCTCTGTTAGATGTCAATCAATCATTTTAATTTTTTTTTTTTATTGCTTGATAGGCAAGGTAAGACATGTCAGAAATTATACATTATTATAAAAGATATGCTAATCATACGCAGAGATAGTCATGTGTTTCTAATCATGCAGTTCTGTAATAATACTCGGAGGCCCTCGAAATGCGACCAATTTCATGCAGCTCTTCAAATCTTTACATCTCCCGCTTCCATAGGGAGTTCACGACTGATCATACTCTCTTTAAATTCTTCGTTGTTATCTTCGAAAAATGAGATCGAATTTGCTTCTTCTTATAAGAGTTGGTTTTGTAAAGCACTAATTAGAAATCCTTGTTGTCGTTTCCATTCACAGATTTCTTGTCTTGCCATCTTTGTCTTGATACAAGTGCATAGTTTAAGGGAGAGTCCATTTAATGAAATATCCTTTGGCAACTAAAATGATGTCTTCGGTCTTTCAAAGTCTTTGTTCAATGTACCTCTTGCTTTTTACGTTCAAGTTTGGTCAAGTTCATAAGGTGATCAGCTACGCATTGAGGATAAAAGAATTTTTCCTGAAGGCTTAAAGATCTGATTCTCTACTGTTCTTTAACTCTAGCCTCAGTTCGAAACTAAAAGGTAGAGTTGATCAGTAATTCTATGTCAGTCAAGACCGCCTGCACTTCTTGAAACGTAAGCAATATTTTCCCATAAAAGCCGTTTATACAGTCCATTAAACATCCGGCAGTAGAATTCCCATCAACTTTCTGGGTGGCTACAACGTGAAGTTATGCATTTTCATTGTATGTCCTTTGAAGTGAACTTCTCATTCCATTTTCCTCCTACTGATCTTCATTCAAGGCCATTGTGTGAAGTGATGTTTGGTTACCGGAATGGAGATTATGTCCCATTGATTCATCATCCTTCGGCAAGCATATCGCTTTCCCGTTCGATAATGCTTTGCACAAGTCCCTAATGTGATACAGCCGGAGACATCTCAGCCATGTTCCTTCAGCTGCCTTTGCAGAAGCGGCATCAAGCTGTTTAATTTCATCTTTTGACAACTTCTGCTAAATCATCTGATATGACGGTTCGGGCTGGAGCCCCATCGATAAATTTATTAATTGCTTCAGAATCCATCAACTTCTTGTTTGGGTTTCTTTTCAACATTTTTTCAGGGACTCGAATAATCTGCAATTAGTGATGGATGATAGTGTTGCCATGAAAGACCTGTTTCATAGCGTCCTTCTTTCTCCTGATATCGGAGGCCCTTATCACGCTGTCGAGCGGGAATTTTGTTAATCTGGGGATTACACGGTTTTACTGTTATTAGTTGCCAGAGTTTGCAGCTCCCAGAATTGCTTGAGTTTTAAATTTTGACATCTTTTTATCAGCCTCGTGCCATTTAAAAGACCGTTATATTTAATTATTAATGGAAGTAAAAATTAATTGTTCTAACTCCTTTTCTTGGCTCAAATACCTAGAATCTCCGTTTTCCGTCGATGTATATAATTTGCTTTCATTCGAATTGAAACACTTTTCTTTCCGATTGATAATGTAAGATCAAGATTTTAGCACATGTTCTGGTTTTCTTATCTCGGCTTATTTCCTTGGAATTAGCCTTTTATCATTCCTCAAAACTTGTGAATCATTCGTGTTCACACCATATTGGTATTGATTTATTGTGCTTTTTAAATAAACTTCATTAACATATACCTTGCAGGTGGATAGTGTTCGTTGCGCAATCTAATTGGTTCCTCTATCTTGGAATATCCTGCACTATTCATCTCCCAGCAAAACAAGATGGCGTCCAGTTACGTTTACTTTACAGAAGAAGAACATTTTTTTAACAAAGAAGTCACCGTGCCAGACACCAAAAAAGCAACGAAATTTGGCAAATAAGTGTTCAAAAATATGTATTTCTTATATTTTTTAGCGATGAATGCACTCAGGATGTGTTTCAAAATGCTTTGTTTACAAATGATGAGTGGGTGACAAGCCGACATCCTGTAAAATTGTAAAAATTTCAAAAAAATATTGGTGAAAGGAATTTTGCGAGGTATATGCTAAAGCAATTATTCACCTCATTGTTGGTGAATAGTGTAAATATTTACCTCGCCGCTTCGCAGCTCGGTAAATATCCACCACTATTCACCTCCACTTCGGTAAATAATTGTTCTTTAACGAAAAGCAAACTAAATGTTTCAGCTCATTCAGTTATTTATTTTTCAATGAAGATACATGGTTCTCTTTTATTTATGCTGACAAATTAACTGTAAGGTTTCCCACCGAAGGAGGCACAAGACTCGCAATTGTCCATGATCATTGTAGTAAATACCGTACATAATTTGACAAGTGCATGCATGCAATCACGTAAACCTACTTGAAGTAGCTTTATCCTTACAATAAACTGCCATAATGTCGTTGCTGCGTTTTTTATCCGTCTTAAAAGAAAGATGTAACGTACAAAAGAGGGGAAATAGCTTACAAAGGAAGGCGAAAACGATGGCCTGAAAGTAAACGAATCCTCCCGATGTCAATTCTGTCTTTATTGCACATAAACCCACTCCATACTACGTCAGTAGCACTCGCTAACAGGAAATCATCTGGTGAGAATTTCTAAAGGAAACGATACAATGCATAGGTTTAATTTGAAAATCATTAAAAAATATTGTTTGTGAGTTTGATGTGTTTGTTTGCTATTTGGCATAATGCGCAAACATGCTATGCGACCGTGTAAATTACTTACCAAGGTCTGCAAAAGAACATACAAATTAATTAACTTTTCCATATAAAAACATAAAACACTTTAGGAAGTTAATAGAATTGCGACGATTTCAGTTCTCTGAGAAGGCCTTTCCGTTGTACGCATTTTCTTAATCTTTGAATATACACACAGTTGACACACAGCTGAAATACCTTTTCAGACGTGAGCAAAAGCTCATTTGCTCTGCCAAGGTTATCAGGGCTACGCCTTTCTTTCTTCAACTCAAACTCGATAACGGCAAAAGGTAGACATTGACGAGGCCTTCGTCGAGGTAAAGTGTCCTCTTCATCGTAATCGAAAACATAGATCTGCAAATTAAATTGATCAAATAAATTAAATATAACAATACCCAACTGTCCCTTACCATCAAACAAAGTTGATGGGTTCTTAAGGGTTGTCAAAGCGCCTAACGTTTATATTTTGTAGACAAATGGTACTCATTAAACCGGTAATTAAAAATTGGAGTTAGTGTTAGCAATAAAAATTACAGGTTTGCAATGAAAATTCACAATTAGAAATGACAAACTGCTGAGAGTCTTGTATGCGACATCCCATTTATACAGTCGATTTGAGAGAACCGAGTGTAACCATCGGGCACAATGATGGGTGCAAGGGGGACGATTGGGACATGTAGAGGACTACTTAGAGCTGCCTTGCAGGGGATTGTTTGTGTTATTACGATCGTTGTGATTAAAAACGCTGAAGAAGCGATAGCGTTACACCTAGAGGAGCGTGAGATGAAGAGGTTTCGAAGCATGTTAAACGTATCTCGTCGCCGATCTCTAATAACGGGATGGTCTTAAACACTGCTAAGGCGAAAAAAATAGCTATAGCAACGAAACAGCAGTTACATAGGCTAGATTTTAAGGAGAAAGAAATCATGTTTATCAAAATGGAGGAGCCATTAACGACACAAATAATTATGAACTTCTTGGCCTTGTGTTTGATGAGAGTTTGTGGTGGATTACATACTGATATGATTTGTAATAAAACTTCTTATTGGATAGAATAATTAAGATATATAATTGCTAGATATATAATCGATCTACTTGCTAGATTACAGAAATATGCAGTCAGAGTAATATTGGGTATAAAGTATTAACAGCAGGTCCCTTAATGAAATATATTTCAAGAGTAAATTTGAATGACTTTTCGTCAAACCAAAAATAACTGAACTTCAATTCTGATGCGTCAAATAGTAAATCATGTATTACCAAAATATCTATGAGATAGATTTGTAAATGTTCGTGATAGTCATTCAGTTAATATTATAGGCATGCATGTGATGGTAATCTAATAATGCCAAGATTATCCACTAAAAGGGGTCGCCGGTTGTAAGCCTATTATTGTTTTAGGACCTGGAATGCCTTACCTATAAGCTTTTTCCTTAAGCACATTTAAAAAACATGTAACTGAATCTTTTTTTCCAACTTTTTGTAATTTATGTAGTTTAGTGTTATTACTTTATATTCTATAATTCTGTATTTCAATGGAGTCAGCCAAATCAACCTTGGCGCTAGCTTAGTGTTTTACCCTCGTTAGATTATGTTATTAATTGATTGATATGCTAATTGATTGTTTGACTGATTGATTGATTGTTTGATGGATTGATAAAAATAAAAAATTACTCTGTTGACCCATCAGTTATTCATCATTATATCATGTACAACTTATATAAAAGCTTGAGACCACCAAATTTCATTTGATAGCAAAAGATTCGCGTAAGTAACAGATTGAAATGAATTTTGTCATTGGCAGTTATTCAAACGAAATATATCAAACACTCCACTGAGGACTCTCAACCTTTATCCTAATCTAATCTTAGTGGACTTGTAATCTTCTATTTGCTTTTAGCAAGGTAATTATAACGTTATTATGTCTAGCAAATCGTTACTATGTCTAGCAAATTTTACATTTAGACCAGGATCCGCTCTTGTAAATATTCACTCACCAGCGTGAGCAATCGAAAGTAGGACTTCTCAAGTTATGTATTTCTAGCTACGCTAATAGTTTGTCGCACCCGTTTGTCAGAACCATCACGATCGCTAGGAAGATGTTTGTCATATATTGCTTAGTAAATTGTCATACATGAAAACTCACATGTTTCATATATTTCGAAAGTTGTATACAAAATTTTGCATTTCACATTTGCATGCACTGTCACAGGCAGCGAATAATGACAAGACAAGATACTAGATCAGAATGTCCAAATATTAGGTCATGAGTTTTACTTTTGCATGTTAAAAACGTTTAACCTAGCTAAAAAAAATTTAAAAATTAACCCGTGAAAAGCTCTTTTATCCTAACAAAACAAAATTTCAACCTCGGTACTGACTGTCAGCAACGTACTGAAACAGAACATACGATGCAACAAGGTTGATGGGCGAGTTGAGGCTGTATTTTGCCTTAAGCAGATACTGTCATTCCTTTTAGAGATGAGATTTTGTTTTTTTACATATATGAATGTTTTTAATTTAAAAAAAAAATGAGAATGATTGAGTTATTCATATTAAAAACCTTCATAAATGCAATCTTAATTCTGGAGCAGTAAGGCTTTTGTTGGTTAGCGTCTTAGCCGTGAAACTTTTCATACGTTCCCCAAGTAATTATAAAGTGACTTTGAGGTATGCTAATTTTCGTTTTTTGGTCTTTTGCATAACGTTCGTAAAGAGCACTACTCATAACTTGCTGTTGCTTTGATGGCATAATCAAATAACAACGCATGCTACGAAAGATTTGTGCAAGAAAACAATGATATCAACAACAATAATCCTACCTTGCTTGCTCCGCAAATATCAGGTTGTTGATGATTTGCATGCCCACGTGATATATGGCAGTCGTAGTTGGGAGTTGGCTCCAGTATAGGACATTCGTTACTCAATCGAGGGTTAACTGTTTTAACGCGGCCTCTAATTAACTAACAATCAAGACAGGAGATAAATAAGAAATCAAATTTTGCCATCTTAATAGAATTATATACAGCTTTAAACATTGGATTAGACTCACATTCTTTTTTGAAATACATAACTAGAAATACGTTTACGTAACAACCCTCGCCCACCTTTCCAATATTCTTCTCGAGAATTCGAGTAAGATTGATGGCTTTTCAAAATCGTCAAAACGACAAGTCGCCCTTACTTTAAAAAAAAAAAAAACCAAACAAAAAAAAAGGCTTGGCCACATATTGACAACAACCCAAATTATATTTAACAGCTTTTCGTGGTGTTTACGATTAAAATTTCAATTATGCTTTATTAAAACAAAACGTTAGGTGAGAATAACCTTTAAAGGCTTAACAAATGCTCAGAGATCCATTATCACAATTAAACAATGGATGCTCGTATCGAGACCCTGTATTAGTTGCGAGCTCATGGCATTTCGTATCATTTCCCAATCAAATTTCTCAGTAATTTTGCCTTAAAGAAAGATTTTTTATAAGATGGCGAGACTGTCCGTCTTAAAAGTAAAGCATTCTCATAGGTTACCGGTCGGGTCCTAGCATTACGGACAGTTCACAATTGAAAATTATTTTGGATGATTTTTATCTTAAAAAATTGATAAATCCTACATTATCTCAAAGTTGTTTAAAGATTTAAACTGAGTATTCAACCCAAGGTTCAAGACTTTTGTGGCGAAGATAAAACGAATGACAAAACCAACAAAATAAACAAAGAAAACATGCACAATTTCTGCAATCTCATTGCTCAGACCAAAAAACGGAAAATATAAAACACGGAAAACAACGTGCGATAAGTAAACCTGGTAACACGTTTGCAGCAACAAAAACGAGTGGAGAGAAGCAGAAGTACCTTTTACGTGGCTAAACTTTTTGCTTTGTTCATTTTCGAATGTGTAAAAATAAAAAATGCCGATGCGTACAAACCCACAACTACGGGTTTTCAACAAAGCATTTCCCGGCTCCTCAAGTTTAAGTTTACCAGAAAAATTTAAAATCTAGAAGAGAGCAGATGCAGGTTGTATATGGAAAAGAAGATAATATTTGGTACAAGAAGTCTCCCTTAGTGAACAATGAAGTCGGAAAGCTAATTTCGAAAGCTGCAGAGAACAATGGTCTGAAGGGAACATTATAGAATGGAGCTAAGTTTGACAACTGCTCTTTCAAAATCCAAGCCATGAGTGGTTCTCTTACCAAGATGGCCTCAAAATCTGAAGCCAGTCGTAAGCACCGACTAATTTTAGAGATAACCATTTCGAGAGCTGGTTTTCAATCATTTACTGGTTCAGTATTCAAATGATGAAAACTATTTCGCAGAGGTCCATAAAAGCGAAAAAAGAACGAGAGCAACATCGTTAATTCGAACTCTCGTTTTGTCAACAATATACCAGTCCCCGAGTTTTGCACACGGCATACTTAAGTGACCGGCATACAAATATAGACAATGCGAAAATTTTTCTCCCAAGTCACCACGCGTGCAGATGGACTCCACGCACGTCGAGATTAGTACCCTCGCACCGCGCTTCGTGCGGTGGGCTAGGGGAAAATACCAACAACTTTGATACACAATTATTATTCTACTAGAAATACGTGCACGCAACAACCCCTCGCCCACCCTTCCAATATATCTCTCGAGAATCCAAGTAACATAGGTAATTTTTCATAAATGTCAAAAAGACGAATTCTCCATACTATAACTGGAAGAGGGTACGCAGTATAAGAAAAACACAACATTTGGACACTGTAACAAATTCTGTCGAGCATGTAAATATTGAAATGCTTTTGTGTGCCACACCCAAGCATACGTGGGTGTGGTTGCGTGGGCGTTTTGTTTTTAGAGTTTTCGTTAGATTGACAGAGGCGAGAAACGTCAGACACCAGGAAGGAAGCTGAGAATAAAAATGTAACAAAATATCACTCTAGAATCCAAGTAACATAGATAATTTCCCAACTTGTCAGAAAAATCGGCCTTACTATAACTAGAAGACGGAATGAAATAATGATAATAAAGATAATAAAAAACACGCACAATTCAGCCTCAAATTAAAAACCTACATAGCTTATATTTAAACTGTTTGTTGTCATATTCATGATTAAAATTTCGATGAAGTTTTATTAAAACAAAGCGTTTGGTGAGAATAATCTTAAATGGTTTAATAAATGGTAAGAGATCCGTTCTGACAATTCTACTGCTAAACAATGGATGTTTGTATCAAGACCCTGTATTAGTTGCGATCTTGAGGTATTTCGAGTCGTTTTCCAGTCAAACGTTTCACTCATATTGCTTTAAAGAAAGACGTTTTATTATACGGCCTGGCTTTTCGTCTTAAAATTGGAGCATCCTCACAGGTTACCGGTCGGCGATAATATTTGGTACAAAAAGTCTCCCTTGGGGAAGAATGAAGTCGGGAAGCCACTTTTGAAAGTTCCCTTACGAGTTCCCTTACGTCTTTTGTTCATATTTATCAGGAAGAACCAAGACAAAGCGTTGCTGCAAGAAATGAACAGTTGGCCAATGCATATTCCAAGGAGCTAACTTTGGAAACTGCTGTTTCAAGTCATAAATTGTCCAGATACTAAGATGGCCTCCAAAAGTGAAACCAGGCGCAAGCACCAAGAAAGCCATTTCGTTTGGCGGTCTTAAATCATTTACTGGCTTCAGTGTTCAAATGATGTAAACAACGTCTGAGAGATCCATAGAACGGAAAAAAAAAGAGACCAAGCCGATTTGCTTCAATACGGACCTATATAACCTAAGGTTTGATCAACATTATACCAGTTCCCGAGCTTGCACACGGCCTTCTTGAGTGACCGGAATCCATGAATTATATATATATATAATATAGATGTAGATGTAGCTGTTTGGTCTCTGAAGAGAAGAGTGCTCAATACAAAGGTGTAGAGCTTTGATAGTCTGTTAAGTTATAGCTTTGAGCAACTGTCGTTACACCGTGTTTCACGCTTACGCGATCATCAGACGACTAATTAAATTTAACTACGTAGTCCCTTTTATGCTCTTCGGGGCGCGGTGGCGTCATCCTTCAGGAATTAGAGGAATTTGGTGGCGTCATCCTTCAGGAATTAGGGGAATTTGTTAATTGTCCGGCGGTGTGTCTTTATAGTTGCGGAGGAGGAATTTGTTGATGTGACGGCAATTCGACAGCAGTTCGTTTCTTTTGTTTAGGAGTGGGATATTTTGGAAAATTATGTGATACTTCTCGGTGAGGCAAAGGTTGCATCGCTGGGACCCATTTCGGAAGGTTGGAGCTTTGTCGAGGATGGACCATCGTATGTTGGTGTTGTGAAGGTTACTGTCGCGTTGTGAAGGTTACTACGCGACACTAACCTTCACAACACCAACATACGATGGTCCATCCTCGACAAAGCTCCAACCTTCCGAAATGGGTCCCAGCAATGCAACCTTTGCCTCACCGAGAAGTATCACATAATTTTCCAAAATATCCCACTCCTAAACAAAAGAAACGAACTGCTGTCGAATTGCCGTCACATCAACAAATTCCTCCTCCGCAACTATAAAGACACACCGCCGGACAATTAACAAATTCCCCTAATTCCTGAAGGATGACGCCACCAAATTCCTCTAATTCCTGAAGGATGACGCCACCGCGCCCCGAAGAGCATAAAAGGGACTACGTAGTTAAATGTAATTAGTCGTCTGATGATCGCGTAAGCGTGAAACACGGTGTAACGACAGTTGCTCAAAGCTATAACTTAACAGACTATATATAATATATATATAATATATATATATATATATATATTATATAAAGATATATATAGAAATATTCATACACAGAGCGAAAATTTTTCTCCCAAGTCGCCACGCGTGTAACAGGACTCCACGCACGTCGAGATTAGTACCCTCGCACCGCGCTTCGCGCCGTGGGCGAAGGGATGAAACAAATTAAAATGTTTTCCTCTTTAAAATAATAAATCTTTAATACTTTATAAGTAAAAAGCAATTTTAAACTTGGACATCCATGAAGAAGTTAAGCTTTTGATCTGTTCATTTAGTATTGAATTGGAACATCAAGTTAAGAGTTACTGCGACATTCAAGCTAATTATTCACTCGTTATATTTTAAAATTTATGATATTCCATTTAAGACGGTATTTCAATGACGTCGCTTCTCGGTTGAAGTTGCAAATATCATTACAATTGCAACATGATGTCATTTTATATTATGCCATTTTATTTGTTTGTTACGTAATTAGGTGAAAGACTGTGAAAGGGCTTTTAATCTTATATTAGATTTGTAACAGGGTAGAATGAATGGACAATAGAATCCCTCTGTCACTTCGTGGTATCTAATTTTACAGGTTGATCTTCTTTAGCTTCCTTGGAACATTCAAAGTTTAAGTTTAAATAATTCATAGTCACATCTTATTATGTAAAAGAAGGGGAGTTAATTACCCTTTTTCTTCTTTTTTAAGAGAAGTTTTCAGGTTAATTTTTAATTTGTTAAGTTATATTTGCATGTTCGAGTGTCTTTTCATTACTTTTTAGCGGTCGCCTTTCTAAACCAGTAGGTGGTCTTTTCGTAAACTAGTTCTCTGCTAGTTCTAGATTTCCTTTTTGTCACTTTTTCCATATTTTTCGAAAATGTAGCCAGGCTTCACGGCTATTTTACGAGCAGAATTTAAATCATTCTTCTCTTTTATAAATGACATGGTCAGCTATTTGCAGTAAGCACCCACTTGTAAAGAAGTCACGATTAAAAACAAATTTTAAAAAATTGTTGCAAGCTAAACACCTAAAACTGTTGTACTCACCTTGAATATCAAGAGATAACCTTTATTTCCATAAACATTCGAAGCAAACGAATGCAAACATAAATCAGCATATCGCCAGAGATGAACACCCATGGTGGAATCACCCAAAACATTTTCACCTTTTTTCACAGTAATTCCCAATTCACAAATATTTTCCATTACATCTCGTCTACATTCCCCCAGAAAGCCAAAGCTCTCACTAATTTCCTTAGGCATCCTTCCTGTTTCTCTCAAGGTTGATTTTTTTGCCACAAACTCCTCTTCCAGCTTCGGGTTTTGCACCATGTAAACGTGTAACATATTAATGCCCGAAAAGAAATTATCACGTCCTTGCTGAAGACTGTAAAGATCCACATTGTGTTTGAGAAACTGCACTTCTCGTGAGTCTATCGGTACATTGCGTAGGACGGTACAATCTAGAAATAAAGTAGCATCTTAATCTGCAAATGAAAAGCTCTATTATCAATTGTATGACGAAGGAAATGGACGGTAGAACCTCAATGTTTTAATCTGCTTTCACGCATGTGATAGTTCTACTTCTAAAAGTTCTCCTCGGAGGAAAGGGACAGCTGTCCGCGTAGTCTTACGTGATCATCACTGTGATTATATAAGATATTCCTTGTAATCCCCAAAAGCCATTTCTTACACATGAGCCTCACTAGGATTGGTGGCGAAGAAGCGCACCCCCAAGGTTTGCTTCCTTCCCTTCCTTGGGCAGCATCGACTGCCATAGAACTTCAAGGAGGATACCTTTTCCTTTCATTCCAGAACAGTAAGCTTTATCAAACTCATAAAATCAACAACCCAAGGAAAAACTTGAGCGTCTCTTGGTATGTAATCAATAGTATGTGCTACATTTTGATAAATTTCTGCTATATTTCGATAAAGTTTGGGACAGTGTTTTGATATATATGTTCTACATACTTTAAAAACAACTTTATTACAACATCAATAATCCTAATTCCCCTCCCAGTCTTCTTTTTTGTCTTAAAATTTTCTAGTTAAATTGGCAATCAAACGGCCAATTGAAAAAAGTGTAGATACAGCTTTTTGGCATAAGTGAAAACGGGACGTTTTTTCAGGTAAATTTCATCTGCTAAGTAACTCGTTCGGTAAGAAATTTTTTAATTTAAAAGATAAAAACACTGTGGATCGCCTAGCTATGTTAAAATTTAAATCAGACTGAACAGTTATTAAAAGCTAATTTGAGACCATTTTTGTTCACTCGTTTTATCCTTCTTTGGATGTATTTATATGAATGATTTGGGGCATAAATTTACATTTTCTTTCTGTTAGGAAGCTGCATCAAGCCATCTTAATGGTTTGTTTCATGTTTCATTTTGGAAAGTAAAAAAAAATTTCATTCTATAACCAAGATATGAGAGCATTTACAATCGACACAAGACGCAAAACGCAATTTGAACCAACTCGCAAGTTGTGGTCACCATTAGCATGGGGGTTCAAGTAGTTTGAGTTTTTAAGATCGAGGAATTTGTTTGCTCTTTATTTACAATTAGTAAAGTACCTGTAGCAGTGTCACGCTGCTTCTTTGGTATAGTATACTTTACAGGCTCAGGATGATAATCTTCCATGCTAGTCTCTGGGGACAGTTCTTGTTATTACGGTCAAAAGCTAATCACAGAAAGTTTCCTGGCTTAACTCAGCATCTAGTAGCAAGGAAAGAAAGAAAGAAAGAAACATACCTAATTAGTGAAATTTATAATTTAGAAGTGTGATATCTTGAGGTAACAGATGAACGATCGTCAAGCTCCGTCCTCAGAAAAACGATTTCTGAGCCCCAAACAGGGGTTGTACCTTAGCTAATATATATATATATATATATATATATATATATATATATATATATATTAGCTAAGGTACAACCCCTATATATCTATATAATATAATATATAAATGTATATAGATCGTCTCACCGGTTATCGGAAGGTTGCGTGTTCGATCTTTGTCTGGGGCTATGAAATCGTTTTTTTGAGGATAGAGCTTGACGATCTTTGATCTATCATTTCAAAATATCTCCAATTTCTCACGCTTCTAAATTACGGTATAAATTTCATTGATATCATTATTAACAAATAGTGGCTTCCACTTAGGTCGTACATAAGTCGAATTTGCACCTCAGCTCACCATCTGAGTCTTGGTAGCTCAATGGTTAGAGCGTCTCACCGGTCTTCAGATGGTTGCGGGTTTGATCCCCGTCCGGGGCTCGGGAATCATTTTTCTGAGGATAGAACTTGACGATCGTTCATCTGTCATCTCAAAACCTAATTAAATTATGTAATCATTACTAATCTAAGGAATGTGGTTGGGTAAATTACAGTAACAAGGAGATATATAAATTCAAAAGATATTAATTTTGTAAGAAATACGTTTCGCGTTCCGGCCTTTCTTCAGTTCTTCCAGGATGTCAAATAACATTCAACCGTCCTTTCTATAACGACTAGTTCTCCAAACTTATATAACTTCCAAAATTTCCATAAAATTTAAACCTAATGATGCATAACATTTTAACCTTTCAATCCAACAAGCTTCTCTCGCAGTCGTGTCCCAAACAGTCATATCAATAATTTGTACAGACATATCCTCCAAACTCTTATGTCCTTCTTCACAAAAATACTCATGCAAATGTTCCCTGCAAATACCCCTCTGGCCCCTTCCATAACGTCTAAAGCCCTCTTGTGATTATTAAACCCTATCCTGAACCTGAAAGTTGTTGTAGTTCTTCCAACATATTGCTTGTTGTATTTCTTACATGTCATAAGATATACAACCCAATGAAGGTCACAACCAAACGCATGATTGATGTAGAAAGACTGTTGCCCAACATTACCAACAAATTTCAGTTGTTGTCTGTTTTAAATAAGTTACAAATCTGGTCTTTCTTAGCCTTCTCCTCCAATGGTCAAAATTTGGCTCTTATGATACTAATAAATCCTTCAAGAGTTTAGCCTTTCTGAAGTTCAATATGGAAACAACAGGAAAAAGTTTCTTAAGTACTGGCGAATAATGAACTACAACCTGTAAGCAAAGGTTATATACCGTGACCGAGGTTTTTACGCGATAAATCAACCTGAGGGCGTATCCCGAAGGTTTATATGTCGATTAAACACTGAGGACTGAGGTATATAACCATCTTATATCACCGTTGACGACGTTTTTTAAAAGTAATTTTGCAAAGTTTGCCTTGTATCCATTGAGTTCCTTTCCAGATACTTTCATTTTGTAGGATAGCACTGACTGCAGTGGCGTAACGGACTATAGTCAGGGTTAGAGCAACTGCTAAGGGCCCCTGACGTCTAAGGGGCCCCCGATGATTCTGTAAAAACAACTCAGATTAAAGTCTTGAAATATATGTTTATACTAAGGTGACGAGGACCCCCGAACGAAAATTCCCTAAGGGCCCCCAGTAATTCCGTTACGCCACTGACTGACTGAGGTGCTGCGTGGTCACTGCTGCACCAAATAAGTTTGAACAGGAAATTTTCACAACTTACGGTAATAGCTGATCTCTAGGGTTTTGACAGTCTTCAACTTTTCAACTTTCTATTGAAATTTGGATCTTTAGATTTTTCAAGGCTTTAGATTGAATGATTGTTGAAGAAGCATGGTGGTGTAAGGAGAAGAAATGTTTGTAACGCAAAATATATTTTCTGCCAACTCGTCGGTGCTTGGCTTTGATATTTCTGAATTTTGGGAATGGGAGAGCGTGCTGTGGATTTGGCCTATTTGGTAGAAGAAGCGAAAACGACAGGTACTGAAGGAATGTTCGAAATGAATGCTGCATGTTTGAAAGAGAAGTCCGTTGGAGCAGGGAAATTTCTATTCTTTGAATGAAGATCAGTCGAAAAATTGGAAATTCACATTTTGTAGTGGGTTCCCAAAAACACTGAACGACAAGCACAGTGGACATTTCGTATCTGCCAGGAGTGGACACAAGAGAAAAAGAGGCGTGGAACTGGCAATGTGGATACGTGAAAGTGTGTCCCTGACGGTATAGAAGACATGAATATTTCAGACAGGGAGATAAGCTTCTAGTTGAGCAAATTTGTTGTGGAAGTTAGAAAAACAAAAGGAGAGTTATACCCACCGAACAATTTGTACTTAATTTGCTGTGGACTTCAGCTATTCATGCTGGAGGACAAGCACGAAGGTGCGAAAATTTTTTCCTCACCAGCGTATCAGCAGTTCTAAAAAAATCGTCGACTGGCGAATGAAAGAATGTTTCTCAAAAGACTCATGTTGTCAAAAAAAAATAGCCGAGCCTTTTACAATTGATGAGAAGTACTTACTTTGGGATAAAGGAGTTCTTGGAACTCAAAATCCAGAGCACATGATTAACAGGTTGGTGTTCTTGATTGTTATATACTTTGTTATAAGAGGTGGGCTTGAGTATCGTTTAATGAAGTCCAGTCAGTATTCAATTATCCCTACTGCTGGTTCTGAGCGAGAAAAACTGAGATTTAGCGGATTTGTTGACAAGGCACACCAAGGTGGTTTGAAATATTACACTTTGGGCCCACAAGTCGTTGAGCACCACGCAAAAGAAGGAGAACTAAACAAGCGTATAGTGCAAGTGTTCAAGAAATAAATGAGTAAGCGTGAGAAGGACAGTCCAGTAATATATTGTACCAGAAACCGAGAAAGACGCAAACGGAGGACGGATCGTGGTTCTACAAGATTCCCGTGGACTGCAATACTCTTCCATGCAATGACTGTTAAGAAATGTACAGAAAGGAGCGAATAGAAGGCTACAAGACAAACCAGTCTTTGCGTGCAACAACTGCAACCAGAGTGCTTAAGATGGGGTTTCCTGATGAACTTGCCACAGAAAGAACTGGTCATCGAAATGTACAGTCTCTCCATTTATATCATCGGCCACCTGAAGAAGCGAGAGACAGGGTTTCCAATGCATTGAATGCCTGAAGGAAAAGAAAGGCCGAGGCAATTAAACCAGGGGCTAAGAAGACAGTAATGATTCAATAAAGAACAAAAAACGAGGGAGCTGCATGTTCAATTTTAGTTTTCAAACTGCAATGTAAGGTGCAATACGGTTGAATGTTTTTTTTTGTAGATAAGAATTGTACTTTTAATTTACATAGTGTTAAGACAGAGTATTTTTGGAAACGAGACTAGTTACTAGGAAAGAAACTGTAGACTTAGACGTTTGTATATTACCACAATATACACTTATATATATATATATATATATATATACATATGTATAGGGGGAGAAGGGACGAACAGGTTATGTACCGCTCATATCGGAGGTCTACTGATCGGCCTAAAAAGTGTACCAGGAATAGTCCCGGGGAAGTCGATACCTTCACGTGGTTCCTCCTGTTCTCACTAAAATCGACTGCTGAAAAGCGGATCGGTGGTACTATAACCACCTCCCCAGCTACGCGTTAAATAGCAACGTGTGTTAGGTGCTATAGAGGGTCCCCTTAACTGGGAGATACTCTCTTTAGTAAGTGGAGAGTATATATCTTGAGTTCCCGCCTCCTATGTCTTGCCACAAGGTGTTAGGTGCTCTAGTGGGTCCCATTAATTTGGGGTTACTCTCTTGAGTAAGTGGAAATTCTCTATCATACCCCACCTCCTATGTCTAGCGGACGGTAATTCTCCACTTTCTGCTGACCCAAGGAATATTCAGTGTCTGATTGTCTCAACTTTGTTGTGCCATTGGTGTTTGCTGAACTTTCCAGAAAGTGGATGTAGCCTGGTGCAAGCCAAATCCACTCTAATCAAGTTCTCGCACAGGAACTTCTCGGAATTATGAACGGTTTATGGTCTACGAAGAAAGCCCTTCGGCGATGGAAGAGCAGAGACGTGTGCAGGCTCGACCGGCTGGAAGTACATAGTTGCAAACATGCGCGAAGGCGACTTGAGACATTGGCCCCTTTTCTACCAACTTAGGCGATGGTGAAATTCGGCACCTCCTCAAGTGACTGAGCAGCCTTTTTTAGGGATAGCACTACTCACCTGTAATTCAGATGGGGCCTGGAAAACGTGGCCCAAACATAGCTTGCCTTATCTCAAAATGGCCAGCAGCCCGCGGCTGGTGGTTGCTCATACCAGCGGGAGGAACAATCATGATCAGAATAATCGTGGACAAAGTAATGCTTAAGCTATCAAAACACCGATGGATATTGCGTGTTGGAACGTCAGAACTCTCTTGGATATCCGAGAACCTGATCGCCCTGAGCGTCGAACAGCCCTTGTTGATGAGGAGTTGGATCGTTACAATCAGGACATTTTTCCCTATCAGAAACTCGTCTTTCTGAAACTGCAACTCGCGAGGAATTAGATTCTGGGTATACCTTATTTTGGAAGGGTAGACCAGAAGTTGAACGTCGTGAAGCAGGAGTTGGTTTTGCTATTAGATCATCTCTTGTAAAACATCTTAGTGATCTACCTAATGGCATTTCCGACAGGTTGATGACACTCCGTATACCACTCAAACAAAATCACTTTATGATCTTGATAAACGTGTATGCTCACACTCTTGCAAGTTCACAAGATAATATTGACAAGTTTTATGCTGATCTAAGTTCAGTAGTGCAGAGCATAGATAGAAATGACGAACTAATCATCTTGAGTGACTTCAAATCTCATGTTGGTCAGGATTTTGACACCTGGAGCTGTCTAGGACACCATGGTACTGATAAGTATAATGGCAATGGTCAACTTCTCTTACAGCTTTGTCAAGAATTTGGCCTAATGATAACCAATACTTACTTTAGACAAAAGGATAAATTCAAAACCACCTGGAAACATCCAAGGTCTGGAAACTGGCAGATCCTTGACTACGTTATTGTCAGACGTAGGGACATTTGAGATGTGCTGTCTGTCAGGTGCATGAGAGGCACGGAATGCTGAACAGATCATCGCCTAGTGAGAGCAAGAATGTCTTTGTATGTTATTCGTAAAGTTAGGTATGATGTGAGGGTACCAAAGGGCATAGATGTCTTCCAGCTTTCATCAGGTGAAATGCAAGTTTCCTTTCATGAAGCAGTTCAATCAATAATCGTTACTGAGGAAGAAGATCCCAGTAAAGCTTTCAGTGAGAAACTTTATAAGACTACTGCATCTGTGCTTGGATATTCTAAGGCAAAGAACCAGGATTGGTTTTGGGAAAACTCTCTTTCAATAACAGGACTGCTGAACGAGAAAATGTTACTTTGGGAAAGGCTTCCTGCCCCAGATCTCAATGGGAGGGATCGACTTAAGTTGGGAAAAGATTTTAAGAACTGTAAAGCCAAAGTGCAGCGGGAGATTCAAGCTGCAAGAGATAAATGGTGTAGTGAGAAGGTTTGTCAGATACAATCCTCAGTAAACAGACGAGACATCAAGTCATTATACCACCAACTACGATTTGTCTATGGCCCTCCCCTTACATCACATACTCCTCTACGATCAAAAGATGGATTAATCCTTTTAAGAAAACCTGATGACATCAAGGAACGGTGGAGAGAACACCACAGTGAACTTCTGAATAGAGTTTCTCAAGCTAGTCGTGATGCACTTGATGATCTTGAACAAGCTTCAGTTATTCAGGAATTGGATACCCTTCCCACCCGCAAAGAAGTAGGGGATGCTGTGCCGCAAATGAATACTGGAAAGGCACCTGGAAAGGATGGAACAACAGCAGAGCTACTCAAGCAAGGTGGTGAAAAGATAGTGGATAGTGGATTAAAGTATGGAGTGATGGTACGACACCTAAGGATCGAAGAGATGCCATTCTGGTCTCCCTCTACAAGAAAGGTCCTAGAGAACAATATTGTAATTATCGAGGTATCTATATTTTTTCAGTGATTGGGAAGCGTGGATTTGTTCCAATGGGAACCTCTCTGTTTTCAACAGAGAGGCCAATAGGCCTTCCTAATTAAAAGCTTTTAATTGGGCAGGCCTATTGGGCTGAACAATTAGGTACCCTGCAACCCACTGGTCTTAATAAGAGGTGCGAGTACCGTGCTAAGATACGTATTAATTGTAATTATAATAAGTAGGGTATTTGTTTTAATGTAAATTAGTAGGTTAATTATTTATGATTTTGTATATATAGAGGTCTCCTCTAAAAAAAAAATATTAACGAGCTTTTTAACTGATGAAGGACGAATGCCCGAAATGTCTTTTTAATAAAAAAAAAAAAATTATGGACAAGTGAGACGTTTCTCTGTCTCTTTTCATTTTATTCGCAATATAATATCGTTCAGAGAACAGAATTGGTATCTATGGTGGATCCTTCCGCTGAGGGCTTTTTCGTTTTGCCTGGCCTTACTTTATTGAACTTATATACATATAATAATAATAATAATAAATTCTTTATTTATACTGTTAAAAAAATCCCATCAGCATAAAAGCTGGCATTAACGGAAGAACAGTGCTAATAAAACATTAACTATGTAACAAAATTGAGAAAATTGAAAAAATAATCTAATTTAATCTATAAACTACAAATATGGGAATCTTTATCACTGTCTAAGAGTTACATATAAATAGAACGTTTAAAAGTAGTAATAGATGTCATCTCTCTAAAAATAGAGGGTAAAAAGTTCCAGTCTTTTGCACCGGAATACTTGAACGTAGATTGACCGATAGCACTTGTAACCTTTGGAAGAGCTAGCAACGTTTCATCTCGCAATTCCCTACCATGACCATTTCGTCTAAATGTGAAAGTATCCCTTTGTTGCTCAGGACTGTTTAAATTATGTAGTAATTTAAAAATAGTTACAAATCTTAAAAAACGTCGCCTGCTGTGCAATGACAACAATTTTAACTCGTTTTGCATTTCTTGTGTACATTTTGCTTTTCGTGATGGAGAATGATTCTCATGGCACGATTCTGGAATTTTTCGATCTTTTTGGTTAAAGATGAGCCACACTCACGCCACACAATGGAACCATAGTCCAATACAGGTAGTATAGTTTGTTTATAGATAGAGTAAAATAGCCTTGGGTAAGAATGAAGATATATAATTCAATAAGCCAAGTTTTGGATATATTCGTTGACATAACTTGTTTACATGTTGATCCCACGAGAGGATATTAGTGATAAGGACACCAAGGTAATCAAAGGTAATGACTTCGTCGACCAAGTTGTTATTCAAATAAATTCTGATCTTGTTGGCCTTTTGATGGCTTGCCGCGATCCAATTACCATCTTTTTGGTCTTTTTGACATTGGCTATCATCTTGTTTTTGGCCAACCATTTTTCAACATATTTTAGGTAGAGGTTCATATTTGACTTTGCTTCATCGAGACTAGTGTGGGAACAATGCGCTTCAGTGTCATCGGCATAAAGCGTTGGTTTAGAATAGATGAAACTATGCACAACAGAATTAAAAAGTAAACAAAACAACAGAGGGCCCAACACAGAGCCCTGTGGGACCCCGTTTGTAAGTGGTAGTGACTCGGGCTGAACATCATTACAAACCACATACTGTTGTCTGTCAGTGAGATATGAACAGAACCAATTTGTCTCCACCTCACCAAAACCATATTTTCTTAGCCTGTTCAAACGCCTTACGTAGATCTAGAAAGATTACTACAGAGTATTGTTTTTGGTCCACGGCTGATTTCAGAGTCAATTACATGTATTGAAGCTGTGGTAGTCGAGCTGTACTTGATATATGCATACTGATTTAGTTTTTGAAAGGTTTGAAACTCCTTGTCATGATCCTGCATTTGATTGTTAACACATGGTTCACATACCTTTGAAAGGCACGGTAGAATTGATATAGGTCTATAGTTGTCCCGGTTTGTTTTAAGATCTCCCTTAAAGATGAATGAAATTCTTGCAATTTTCCAGTTATTCGGAAATATTCCGGTTTACACTGAATTCTTAACAATACAAGATAAGCTCTGAGAGATACCTCTTGCAGATATCTTGAGAACCTTGGCCGGAATATTGTCACTACCAGTAGCCTTGTTGGGTTTTAAATAATTAACTGTTCATATATTTCATCTTCCGTTGTTGGATGAAACTTAAAAGTGGTCCGTGAAGATAAAAGTTGTGATCACTCTGGGTCTGAAAACTGTGATGAAGGTAAAATATTACTGGAAATGTCATACATGGATGATAAATTTTGGGTAGTTAGCAGTTAAGTGGCGATGGATGTACATATGTACATATATAATGATGGATATACATATGTACATATATGTACATATATATGATGAAAAGTTTGTTCTCAAGCTTTATCTCAGAAAATTTCTGAGTTCCCCAACAGGAATCGAACCGGTGTCTCCCGATTGCCGGTACAATTGTTTTACCACTAGACTATAGGGTCTCAGACGGCAATTATGATGTTAATTAGAGACCTGGTTCGCAATATTGATATGCCTCTTTCGTACTTGAAAGCTGAACATACCTGTATACAGGTATGAACATACAGATTGAACCTGTATACAGATTGAACACATACATAAATATATATATATATATATATATATATATATATATATATATATATATGTAAACATATATATATATATATATATATGTAAACTTTATTTATTCACCATAAACAATATAGGCACCTAGCAGTCAGTGAACATTTGAAGAATTGCAACGAAGGAAAATTCAACATTTTACCAATATACTAATGTAAAAATTCAGACAGATTCAAAATGGAATCAAGGGAAAGAAAGATTATAACGATACTAAAACCGGACCTTAATAGCAATAACAAATAACAATTTTTTGGAAAAAAGTTTTTAAGATTATTTTGCAGAAATAGTATGACGTTCTATGGAAAGAAGTTTTATAAATAATCATCATACCATTAAAAGACCATTAAAAGATAATTACCCGTAATTAGCAGATAATTAACATAACAGTAGATTGACGTAACCATGTAAATATTATATAAGTTACTCACCACTCACAAACAACTCACACCTGAAGAGCTTCAATAGCGAAAACGTTTGTGTGAAATAAAAAGTCATTCAGACAAAACTGAGCGGTTTTATGATTTTCATTAATACTGATATCTTTTTGTTGTCAACACAACTTTTACCTATGTATATATATACATATATATATATATATATATATATATACATATATATATATATATATACATATATATATATATATATACATATATATATATATATATATATATACACAACATAACCATAAAGAAACTCATTTAAAAATTTTTTATTTCATCTCCGACGTTTCGGGGCAAGCCCCTTTCTCAAGGTCGTAATACGGAAGTCAGTAATCCACTTAAATATAAATTAAGCAACTAATTAAAATTCATAATTAAGTAAAATCCCTAAGATTGAGTCCATTTGGAATGAACGTATTCAATTTATACGCCCAGAACCCCTCCCTCTCCTCAGGCTTACTTACATCCGTTTTATCAATAATCATTATTCTAATCTCCTCTAATCCCTGATGTCGCTGCGGAAAAAAATGTGCATATAAATGCTCCCCAGCTATTCCCCTCTGACCCTTTCCATATCTTACTAACGAGCTCATGTGATTGTGCTTCAAACGTACAGTTTTAAACACTTTTTTACATTCAATCAAGTAAACCACTCCACTGGAATCACAATCAAAATCGTAATTGACATAATATTACTGATTTCCAGAACTATCCTTAAAACGTCTTCCTTCCCTAACATATTTACAAATCTGACAACGCGCTTTAGGACATTTTCTCATCCCTTTACCCCGAATAACTCTACCACCAATCTTACTTCTAATCAATTCATCCTTCAAATTTTTTGGCCTCCAAAAACATACCAATGGTACTTCTCCAAAGACACGCTTCATGTCATCCGAAGCATGTAAGATGGGTAACAATTCACGAACCTTTTTACCTATTCCCGATAGTGTTGGATGAAAATCCAAGACTAAAGGGACTCGCCCATCAAAATTATTTCTTACCTTTGTCACTTGATCAAGTACCTTAGACCTATTAACCCTTCTAGCCTTCTGAAATTGCTTATCAATAAGATTATTGTTAAACCCTCTCTTTAATAAATATCCCCGCAATTTCTCTAACCTAGTTTCAAAAATATCATCCGATTCGCAAATTCGTCTTAGCCTAAGAGCTTGTCCATATGGAATACCCATCTTTACATGCTTCGGTGACACCCGAGCGTGTCACCCGAAGCATGTAAAGATGGGTATTCCATATGGACAAGCTCTTAGGCTAAGACGAATTTGCGAATCGGATGATATTTTTGAAACTAGGTTAGAGAAATTGCGGGGATATTTATTAAAGAGAGGGTTTAACAATAATCTTATTGATAAGCAATTTCAGAAGGCTAGAAGGGTTAATAGGTCTAAGGTACTTGATCAAGTGACAAAGGTAAGAAATAATTTTGATGGGCGAGTCCCTTTAGTCTTGGATTTTCATCCAACACTATCGGGAATAGGTAAAAAGGTTCGTGAATTGTTACCCATCTTACATGCTTCGGATGACATGAAGCGTGTCTTTGGAGAAGTACCATTGGTATGTTTTTGGAGGCCAAAAAATTTGAAGGATGAATTGATTAGAAGTAAGATTGGTGGTAGAGTTATTCGGGGTAAAGGGATGAGAAAATGTCCTAAAGCGCGTTGTCAGATTTGTAAATATGTTAGGGAAGGAAGACGTTTTAAGGATAGTTCTGGAAATCAGTAATATTATGTCAATTACGATTTTGATTGTGATTCCAGTGGAGTGGTTTACTTGATTGAATGTAAAAAAGTGTTTAAAACTGTACGTTTGAAGCACAATCACATGAGCTCGTTAGTAAGATATGGAAAGGGTCAGAGGGGAATAGCTGGGGAGCATTTATATGCACATTTTTTTCCGCAGCGACATCAGGGATTAGAGGAGATTAGAATAATGATTATTGATAAAACGGATGTAAGTAAGCCTGAGGAGAGGGAGGGGTTCTGGGCGTATAAATTGAATACGTTCATTCCAAATGGACTCAATCTTAGGGATTTTACTTAATTATGAATTTTAATTAGTTGCTTAATTTATATTTAAGTGGATTACTGACTTCCGTATTACGACCTTGAGAAAGGGGCTTGCCCCGAAACGTCGGAGATGAAATAAAAAATTTTTAAATGAGTTTTTTTATGGTTATTTTATATGAAGTTTAAACTCAGGAATTGTATCGGCTATTTGATTTATATATATATATATATATATATATATATATATATGTAAATATATATATATATATATAAATCAAATAGCCTCTTGGTTCATATTAAGCACTCTGCAGGATGAGTCATGCCGTTAGCGAATTTGCACACGCTCACTATTCTCTAGTTAGAGCACTCTGGCATGGCTTAGATGTACCACAAGTGTGGAACATTTGAGTTGCCTA
The DNA here is from genome assembly GCA_030142905.1 of Heliopora coerulea. NCBI lineage: Eukaryota > Metazoa > Cnidaria > Anthozoa > Scleralcyonacea > Helioporidae > Heliopora > Heliopora coerulea. The sequence continues at coordinate 440,666 of JASJOG010000133.1, read as the reverse complement.
TATAATGTAGGCTTCTCCATCCTACTCGTCAGCACTACACTGATGAGGCTCAGTAGGCCGAAACGGTTCCGTCTGTAGTTATATATATATATAAAAATCAAATAACCGCATAATAAATCAACTAACAATAGGTTAGTTATAGCTGCATGAACAATATTAAATCTTTTATCACACGACGCAACTCGCGCATAATTAGGAAAAGCAAACCACAGAATAAGGCCACTGAAAACTGCAATTGTAGGAACAAGGACACATGCCCACTTCAGAAACAATGCTTGACCAAGGACATAGTATACAAAGCATCAGTCACAACATGCAACACGAACACCACAAAACACTACATAGGCATGACATCTAAGACATTCAAAGAGCGATATCGTAACCACATTAAGTTTTTTCAAGACAAAAATTATTCTAATGAAATGGAGCTTTCTAAACACATTTGGGCTTTGAAAATGAACAAACAGGATTTCACCATAAAATGGTCTATTTTAAAACACGCTATTTCGTGTTCAGGAGGATCAAAACGATGTAATTTATGTTTAGAGGGAAAAATTTCTATTTTGAGCGAAAAAGATAAAAATAATTTGCTGAACAAAAGATCAGAAATAGTTTCAGCCTGCCCACACAGGGTCAAATTCCGTGTAAACAACCTAAAACAAAAAC
>JASJOG010000133.1:387500-435000 GCA_030142905.1 Heliopora coerulea | reverse complement strand
AAAGATCAGAAATCTGCGAGAATAGTGAGGAATCAATTGTCTGACCTATCCATAAAAGTGGGAAAGTTATTAAGACCCGTCTTTGTAAGCAAGAAAATTAAAACGGAATTGAGAATACGTGAAAAGAAACCACTCCTATTGTCTCAACAATGTGTTGTCTACCAATGCAAATGTGACCAGTGTGATGCTAGTTATGTCGGGTATACGACTCGACACTTATATCAACGCATTGAAGAGCACAAAACGACTGCTGTGGGGAAGCATGTGAAGGAAATACATGGACAAAGCGTGGATAATCTTAGTGAACAATTTTTAGTTCTTCGCAAATGCATGAGTAAATTTGATTGTTTAATTTATGAGATGCTGTTAATAAAACAATATAGACCTAGTTTAAACGGACAATCAGACTCGATTAAGTCAAAACTTTTTTAGTTATTTATTTTACTTAGTATATAATTTTATTGTAATATATTCTTTAGGATTCTATTTAAATTCTAATATTGTAAATTATTTTAATCTCTCTTGAAAATGATGTCAAGATGACATCGAAACGTCGAGTAGCTCTTATATCGCTAATTTTTATTATTAAATGTTTTAAAAGAAGACTTTTTATTAAGATATACAGTTGCCTATATAATGTAGGCTTCTCCATCCTGCCCGTCAGCACTGCACTGATGAGGCCCAATAGGCCGAAACGGTTCCGTCTGTAGTTAGTTATGTATGTATATATATATATATATATATATATATATATATATGTATATGCAAGAATAGTTCTCCTAACATATTGTTGTTGCCGCACAAAACTTGACGTTTTAAGTGTAGAACACTGGAAGAACGAAACGTTTTAAATAAACGTTACTGGACAGTCAGAAGTTGGCTGCATTCACTACTAATTTATTCAAGTCTTTTGTATACATATATCTATATACCTACTCTTACATCTAAGCCTACACCTATACACATACGCTTATACAGCTATACTCTTGTACCAATACCTATACTTGTACCTATATCTATACCTACAGCTATTGATGAACTTGTGTTTTGTAGGTGTAAGCAATTGAAACTACTCCGCTGTTTTAGATATGTAAATCAAATGTGAACTTTTAAGAATTAAGGTTAACAGATTGGAATAATCTTACTTTTAGCTTACGGCTATCATGCGTGTCGGATGGCTAAGTGGTTAGGTATGCCATGCAAAACTGAACTAATAAGTTTGTACATATAATATTCGAAATACAGGTTGGATAGTGTCAAGCATCAGGACGACATACCATTCTTGCCCGCTTCCCGCCGTCGTTATCATATGACAGGGCTGCGATTACATGTATGAAATTGAATGAGTGGAGCAACAGATACGAGCTAAGGCTTTACAAATTTCGTTGTTCCTTGTGAAGTAAAGTTGTTCAGCAAATCAGTTGGAGTGAAATCAGCAAGCTTTAACGATGCACAGCTTACAAGATTTATCGCAAGAAATAAAAATAAATCATTTGGGGGAGAGACGGACAAAAGCAAAACAAAACCAAATCTGCTCTCAATAGCATAATTAGATTTTTGGCTCGAAATAACCACTTGGTATTGATATTGGATATTCATCGCACCGTTGGTTACCGCCCTCTCCCTTCTTAGATAAACATAGAAAATAATTTCCCTTTATAATTATTATTTTGCTCTTCATTTGCTTATCACACTTATCTGCTGACCTTTTTCGAGAATATTATACCAACTATTGTTTCGATCTCTCTTCACATTATTCTCATTAAGAGCTTTGGTTTGAGACAACAGAATTTCTTTTTCGTAGATTTGCACCAATTCAGCCGAACGTCTCAGCCATAAATATCTTCGAACACAAGAAAACCTCTGACAAGATACGGTCAGTAAACTGCGCATTAATTCATTGACAACATTCCTAAATATTCTAGATTTATTCTTACGTTATTTTTTAAATCCCACTTTGAAAAGAAATTGTGAGTAGATGGACTTTACTCAGTCTTCCTGATAAGAATTAAGAGGTTCAAACATAAACGCAGGCTGTCCTGTCTCAATACAGCGCTTTAGAGTTCTTCATGATTTTTTTAGCTACCAGTCTAATACCTTATCATCCGTTTGGCAGGGGTGTTGAAAAGACTTTGTCAAAGGCCGGTCACCAGTTTGACTAGACCAAAGAGATAGAAAACAATATTGTGGTTGGAGAGGAAGAGCAAAAGCATACAAGGATAGTGGACGAAGCTGCTTAAATACCAGCTGTCATGTCTCGGAGACAATCTCCTGAACTATGTCCAATTTCTTCTACGCTTCAAGAAACTCAAGTAGAGAATGAAAGACTGTAGACTTTGATTCCATAACCAGTGGGAAGAAACAGGACAGACATCCTTTGAAACAACAATATACTGAATGCTGTTTCAACATATATCACTGTAAAAACTTGTCAAAAATAGCATACTACAAAGAAGAAAGCTTAGCGTCCCCCAGCTGTTTATAAGTGGCTTACAACGCATCCCTACCATTCTGAATAAATTAGACCTAAAGACACGTGACCAGCAACGGAAGGAGCCGAGAAAATATCCTCGTTACGAATTTGACTTAGCCCTCAGTTTGGTAAATACAAGTCACTTAAAAGTCATTCTCCTGTTTGAAAATACTGATAGAGCAAACGTGGTACTTTTATAAATATTTCGATCTCTTAAACGTCAGAACTTTGAATTCGCTGTCCATCTGCAGTCCATCTGCCCTCCATCTGGGTTAGTTTGGCTTCAGATGAAAAGTCCCTGTTGCTCTGAACCTCGATAATAAGGTTGGAAAATAATAAAGAACAAAACACCTTCATTGTATACCAATAAAACCCCAAACTATTTTGATCTGTATTGTATGGAAATTGGCGAAATGAGGTGGTTAACAATATTCACAAACTTCTTAAGTTAGAGCAGGTTTCATTTCGTATTTTTGACCAAATGAAAAAGTACAACGAAGCTTTCCTTGTATGTTCACTAGCTTTTTGCAGCCTAATGAACCAAGGTCTTTGTTAAAATCTGGAAACCAGTTTTAAAATGAGCAAGAGCCTTGGTATCGAAATATTGAAGAAGCTTGTGGAGACTCTGAGAACGCGAGTCTTTATATGTATGACGTTTTTACAGGTATATAATTCTACATTTTTCCCCCAATATAGGTCCTTATGTGAACATCGTTCTAATACTTTACTAATATTTATCTCAGGTATTTGCAAGATGCAGTACTGCACTGGAGCGTCTTTTATAACTAAGGCAGAAGTAACTTACAAAATGGAATGGAAATGCATGCAGAATCTTAAACATAAAATTTCAAGACATTCAAGATATAATAATCAATGTTCTTACAGTGCCACTGAGCAATATGACAGATCCCAAACGATTGTCGATTTTTTATTTTTCTACCTTATTTACAACCCCATTCACCTGACCAATATGGCCACGAGTTCGGGAAATATAGACTGTTCTTGCACCTGCGTCATTCGCATGCTCACATTTTAGATTCAATTAAGTGCATAAACAGCAACAAATGCCGTGAAAGCATTGAAAAACTAATTCCTGCAAGTCTTCAGTTGTCCATCACTCACTTCAATGTAAAACCTGAATAATTTCAAATACTGTGCTGATTGGCATTTTCTACTTTGGCTTCGGTTTGATACTTGACTAATGTTGAATTCCGTTGATAGAGTAAGTTCATTAATTGCCATTATATGCATACTAGGGCCGCTCCCGATGAATTTAAACTTTAACTTAATCAATAATAGAAAACATTTTATCATATCCTAGACCACAACTGATAGTTGAGTAAAGGCTGATATAGTACTAATAATTAAAAATATAATATGCAAGCAATAGCCAAGTTAATGTGATATGGATCTCCAGATAAAAACCTCAAACACTAGAACATGTTCTCACGAAGATACAACAACAATACCTGAAGTACAACGAACGGAAATATATTTTCATGTTACGAAACCATGGTACTTACCTTTGAAAATATAATTTACTTCGAAAAACGCAACGAACGGCCGAATGTCATGTATCACTATTGCACTTAGTAACACCACCTGTTTGATAAACTTTGTTTATAAGCAAAAATCGCCCAGCTTCTGGATTCCTATAAAGAGTACCAAGGTTGAAAAACTATAACTTCTATTAGTGCAGGTTAAGCTAACTTCTCAATAATAGTTAAACAGAGACTGAAAGGGTTATTCCTCGACATAGGCTGTTAAAGTCATGACGTTTTGTCAATGACCAATCACCTATCACAGCCAGATCAGCATGCATGTTCCGAATTAACAAAACATCGTTAACACATGATCTGCATAATCTGTTAATTAAAATGTAAAATAAACTAACAAGATCGAGAAGAAAACATTCGATCTTGGATTTGAGAAGAATTGCAGTGGGAAAACGACTGGATGATTTACTCGGAAATTATTTCCAATTCCCAGAACTAAATGTTTCCGTTAAGAAGACCTTAAATATATATATATATATATATATATATATGAAACGAATAAGCTTAAAATTCTGGGTTGTTACTCAGAGTTTCACGTTTCTTTGGACGATCATCAGACAGTTGTCTGATGATCGTCCAAAGAGACGTGAAACTCTGAGTAAAAATCCAGAATTTTAAGCTTATTCATTTCATTTATCTGCTCTATCTTACAAGATATTGAGCACTCTACATAACGTCAATATAGAAACTGATTGTATTATGTATATATATATATATATATATATATGTTGTAGATGCGAGGGCTCGCAGATATCTTCCATAAGCAATGTACAGTCGTCAAGCTTTAATCTAAGAAAAACGATTTCTAAACTCCAAATGGGGATCGAACCCGCAGCCTTTTGATGAACGGTGAGACGCTCTAACCATTGATCCTCTGAGACAAAGAAGCCCAGCGCATCTGCAAATTCGACATAATACTACCTATATCGGGCAGCCACAATGTGTTGTAGATGTGAGAGCTTGGAAATATCTTAGATGACCGATGAACGTTAACTCGTCAAATCCTAACCTGAGAAAAACGATTTCTGAGCCCAAACGCAATCTTCTGATGACAAATGAAACGCTCTCAAATTGGGAAAGGATACAGGTAATTGTTTTCGTTAAAATTATAAATGCAACCAGTAATAAAATTCTCCCCTTTTTAGCACATAGACTATTATCTAGACCCTCCATGGCTGGTGATTATTTTGTCAGGAAGGGGCATCAGACGTGGGAAATAATCAGATAGAAATGGTTAGATAGCAACCAAATCAGGGTTGTACTACACAAATATCTTCACTTGTTTTTTTTAGTAATATCTTGTTTATTGTTGTTAGCTCGCTCACACATTAACATTGTTGTACTTTCCCGCCTTCAGTCCGTGTCAAGTGACACTTGTAAACTTCATGTAATATCAAACCAATACACCACTCCCCCTCACTAAGAGGTATAACTTTAAAACTAAGGTAACTTCAAAATAAACAACTTGCGATAGTTTTTTTTACAAGTATCTACATTAGACATTGTCAGCAATGGACATAATCCAGTCACCGTATCGACCTGGAGGTCTAATCACCCTTCTTGAATGCCTCACTGCTGGCTCTTCCTCGTCGTCAGTATCAGTCTCTGGAACATATTCGTCAGTTGTGTCATTCTCAAGATCTAACTCGTTTCTCACGTTCTCGGCACCACCTTGTTCCAACCTCTCGTCTACGGACAGGTCATCAGGTATGTCGTTAACACCTTCCTTGGGGCAATTGTCGGTTGGATCACATGCCGTTTCGTTTGAGGCCCGGCTACCAGTTGCATCTCTTTTCGATTCTTCTGGTTTCCGTTGATATAATCGTAGGTTGTTGAAATGTACAACAGAAGAACGTTTTGACTTCTTACGGTTGGATATCCGCTATGTTACTTCGGCAGCTTGTTCCAGTACAGAGAATGGTCCTACCCAGAACTGATGAAACTTTTTGGGCGCACCTGCTTTCATCTGAGGGTTGTAACGGAGAACGAGATTACCTGGCTTGTAGGTCGTATGACTTACTCGCCTGCCAAATTTATCTTTCTGTCGGCGTTGTGCTACCTCTAAATTTCTGCGTACATCACGGTGAGATTTCACCATCTGTTCCCGGAGGTCCAATACGAACTGAGAATAAAGAACAGGTATCCTCTTCGTTCTGGTCATTCTCGTCAGCCATCATCACATAAAGAGGAACTCTCATTTCTCGGCCAAACATGACCTGAAATGGTGTATGAATGGTTGATGCGTGAATGCTACTTTGGTAAGCCATTAGGCAAAAGTTAAGATGGACATCCCAATCATGCGGGTCTTCCTCGGCTTTGGCCTTTAACAAACTCTTCAAGATTCGATGAAAGTTCTTAATCTGTCCATTTCCCTCAGGATGATAAGGAGTCGTTCTTGACTTGTCCATATGGAAAAGATGATATATCTCTTTGTAGATGGTTGACTCAAAATTGCGCCCTTGATCCGAATGGATTCTGTCAGGTACTCCGTAACGGCAAACCCAGTTGTGTATGAAAGCACGAGTACATGTGACCGCTCTTTGGTTGCGCATGGGATATGCTTCTATCCACTTTGTAAAGCTACACTGCACTGTCAGAATATACATGTTTCCCTTCTTTGTTTTTGGTAGAGGGCCAGCCATATCCATATGCACTCTTTGCATGGGGTAACCTGTTGTCATTGGTTGCAATGGGGCTTTTGCTTTCTGTCGTGGTTTACACTTGGCACACGTCAGGCATGCTTGGCAGTACTCACGAATGATAGTCGAAAGGCAAGGACGCCAAAATCTACTTTTCACTTTGGACAGGGTCTTCTCTTGGCCAAGGTGTGCACCTGTTATTCCATCAAGCAGTTCTTGAATTAGGGGTCTCACTAACTTATTCGGCAGTACAATACGGCTTGGACGACTTTGTTCTGGTAGCAACTTGATTCTATACAGACCATTTTGAACTTCAAGGAGTTCGAACTTGGCCCAAATCGCTCGGAGGGTGTGACTTTTGGACTTAAGCCCATCAGAGATAGGTTTGCAAGGGTTCCGTGACAATCTCGTGAGCACATGGTTGGTAGCCGGGTCTTCATGTTGAGCTTCTCGAACCATTTCAGGGGACCAGTGGGAAGATCTCAACGTAATAGCAGATACACGTTTACGGGTTCTCTGGCTAGATGAACATGGACAGTCCTGGACATGACTCCAAGGCCATCTTGACAGGGCATCGGCATTAGAATGGGACTTTCCAGGTCTGTGCTCCGCCGTAAAGTCGTACTCCTGTAGCCGTTCGAGCCAACGGAAGACTTCCCCACCACGTGCCTTTTTCACTTTCTGGTATTAATTAGCGCCTTTGAAGTTCTGTATGGAGAATTTAATGCGATGTCGGCATTTCGAGAATACTTCCGTTCATTTGTTTAACAAGTATTTCTTGTCAGCTTTCATGATGTGGAGTTTTTCTTCCAGGCAGAGATTGCATCGTGTCGCACCAGTTTCGTACGCTTTCACTTGTTTCAAGATGGACCACTTCACTGTGAATTCTTTCCCCTCGTTCTTTAGGTCCCATATGTAAGTGGAGAGAGCTGTCTCTTTTGCATATTTCGGGTCGCGGAATGACTTCATGTGGTTGCTAAATAAGTGTTTGAATGGATGTGAGGTCATACCAATGTAGAGTTTCTTGTCTTTGTTACCGGTTTTCGTCACCTCGGCTTGGTAGATAACATTAGATGCAAGGCAATTGCTTGAAAGCGGGCATTTGTCTTTATTTCGGCAGTTGCAGTTGGTTTCGTCCGTCGTCTGTCGTTGTTTCGCAAGGATTCGGGTGTTGTGTCTATTTATAGCACTTTTCATGTTCTGCATACAACAGTAGCTTACTTTCAAAGTGTTTCTGTTGAAGATTTTGTGAAGGGTGTTTGAAGAAGGGAAGTGCTTGTTGATGAGAACAATGAACTTTCGTCCAACGTTCGTTCTGGCATTTCGGCTATAGGGTGGGTTAAACCAAGTTATGTTCCATGAACGTTTCTGCCTTTGACTGGCTGCAGTGCTAGGATGGTCATTGGGTAGGTGTTCGATGTTATTGGTAAACCCGCTTTTTGTAAGAGCTTCGTTGTATATGGGGGCCGTTTTGAGGAAAGTGGCATGATCGGAGGATAATTTGGATATTCTTCGTCTGATAGATCTTGGGAGTTATTTGATTATGGAGGGTGGGTGGTTGGATCGCTTGTTAATGTAAAGGGTATCGTCGTTCGAATTCCTGCAGGGTTGGAAAATTTGATCTTGGAGGTTGAATGTGATGTCGAGATAGTTGACGATTTTCTAGTTAGCTATGGCCGTGATCTTTAGTCCAAACATCTGGAAGGCTTTAGTTTGATCTTTCTTCGCTTTCTCTCCTAGCCTGGAGGTAACATTCTTTAATAGAATCAGTCCGTCATCACGATTAAGGCCAATGTTCTTCTTGTCAAATTTCGTGACAGTGATTCAAGCACGCATAGACCGATCAACTCTAATACTTCAGCTCCGTCGTTACTTCCGATTGTCACGTCAAACAAGTTCTGACTTTCTCGTCTGATCCATGGTTTCTCTCCGTGAAACAAGAGAGACTTTCACGCGTGTTTGATGATTGCTTGTTCTTTCTCGGTGATGTTTGTGTGTTGTTTCGCCCAGGATATTGCTTGATTTAGATGATCTTCCAAGATAGATGGATAGAAGTCCATTATAACGAAGGAAATAAAAGTATGTGATAATTTGTTATCGATGCCGTTGAACCATTCTGTAACTGCAGACGAATTTCGCCATTGGTTTACTTCTGTTCTAGCTCTGGTGTCAGTGTTTATTCCGTCGAGGATTGCTTTGCTTACCTTACCCAACTCGGAATTGGCTGGATTGATCAGGGGGCATTTTGGTTGGTTCTCGAAATTTTCCTTGTGGTCCTTTAGTGATATGAATGCAGGTGCCTTGGCCATGGGCTCGATTCTATCCTCAATGTGCAGATTGCTAGCGATTTCTTTTAGTTCGCTGTTTATATCCGCGAATTGTTGGTCCTTTCCTAACTTGTGGCTCTTTGTTACGTTCTTGGTTAGAAGTTGGCTGTATCTGTCGGGTTTCATTTCGTAGATGTTGCGTGTTTTGTCGGCGAATGCCATGATGTTCGTGGAAGAATTAATCGTTTTGACGTGATGCAACATATATAAAAGGAATAATTTGACCGAGCCTTCCAGTTGTCTGAAGATTGTCCTCTCAGTGGCGTGAAACTGAATAACGACAAACAGTTTTGAGTTTATAAATTATGAACAGCTCTGCTATTCGTAGTATTGAGCACTTTGACAAAGGTCAATCTCTCACCAATGCTATAGAATATATATATGTTACATGTTCAATATATATATATATATATATGGCTTAGGGGTTATCACTATATATATATTAAAGTAATATATAATATGTAGGATAATGTACAATATATACATTAATGTTAATTATCACTATGGTTATAATATGTGATGATATAGTGATAATTCTTTTAGTTGTAAACACAAGTAAAAATATAGTTAAAAAGTTTAGTGTGGCAACAGGAAGGAACAATATGCAATAGTATATTAACCACACTTGTTAAGTTTTTCGGCAATCGAGATACCAGGCGGAAAACGAAGTCTAGTGATAAAGATTATTGCCCAGCAAATAATTTTGAAGAAGCCCATAATCAAATACACATGTCAGGATACTTTGAAAGAAATTTAATGAGGAACTAACGTTTCGTCACTTTACAAGTAACATCATCAGAGTGTCTATTTACATGAAAATTTTCGGCTTAAATAACCTACACGATTACAAAAATAGAGGTGAGAGAAGGAGAGAATGATGAATGAGGTGTCATGACAGGGATTAAGGTGGAGGAGAAAAGAAAAGAAAAGAAAAGCAATTAGAATAACAAGAGAGGAAATGACCTTATATTTACGTTGAGAGAGGGATTTATTTTAGCAATCAGCAAACTTTCTCGAATGAGAGTGTCTAATTCCGAACGGCCACTAGCTAAAACTGTGAAATCATCAAAAGAAATTGGGTGTCCAGTTTCTCTTTTATGTGTTAAAATGCTAGACAAAGACGATGGGTGAGAGATCTCATTTCCTGTGTGTGCCGAAATGCCCATGTGTTCACAGATCCTAGTGTGTAAGTTTCGGGTTGTTTAATCTTTATCACTAGACTTAAATAATCTTTATCACTAGACTTGTTAAGTTGTTGCACAAACGTTTTCGCTTTATTAGTTCTTCAGGTGCAAAGGATTTACTGAGTGGTATCTCGTATTTATATTTACAAGTTTGAATTAATTAACGTCATACTATTTGTTCTGGTAATTATGTGAATAGCGTAGTTATGAGTCATCTAATATTTACATAGTTTATTAAATGTAGAAAATTATTATGTAGAAAATGCCCGTGTGTAGCTTTCCTCCGTCCTTGTACAGTAAAATGTTTAGAAATGGAAGTTTTTTGTTGTCTTTTTCCATGGTAAATTTAATTTTTTCGTGAAGGTCGTTCAGCAGGTCATAGAGTTTCATTAAGTCCTCCTCAGATCTTTTCCAAATTATAAAACAATCGTCCAAAAATCTCTTGAAAAGTTTTATAAAATCGTCTTTGCCTTCGTTTCCAAAGGTGTCTTCGTACCTTGAATATAGTTCTTTCTCAAGGTAATCCATCACTAGTGTTGCATATTTGGGGGCCGTTTTAGGCCCTGTTCACACTATATCGGATAGCTTTTGTGCCGGCACGAAAACCATACCGGATAGGCCTTCCATTCACACACAAAACGCTTGCTCCGGCACAATTTTTGTGCCGGAGTGCCGCTGCGCCGATCCGATCTTGAAAGAGGTACAACTTGCATCGGATAGCTTTTTATGCCGTTCCAGCTCCAGTGTGAACGGAGTTCGAAATCGTTTCGGAAGTTAAGGTAAAAAATCGAGCTTGGTGATTGGTCGTACTGTATGATTATTCTTTGCCGGAAATGAAATAAAGAGCTCGCCGCAATTTTCAAAATGGCAGCACAAATACACAATATTGTTTTCTTTCTTATGCCTTTATTAAACGCCGTGTTGCAGCTACAGTTTTGTTTGGCGACCGACATAGTGTTACTTCGCTCGTTACAAAGAAGAAAAAGAATGCGTATCTTACTGATGTTGAAGAAAAATAGAAGAAGGTTGAACAAAATACGAGTTTCACGAAAGAGGTAATTTTGGATTAGACCTGGTAAAAGCAGTTTGTGGTGGGAAAACTTTATCACCAACAAGGTAACAGAATGGAAAACAAATTTTCGCTTGAATCGTAATACATTCAACACGTTGTGTGGAGAACTTCAACCTTTCATTCAACGACAAGTCACTAGAATGCGGTTACCTTTGTCTGTGGAAAAACAAGTAGCTATAACTCTGTATTATCTTGCAGACGAAGGGCGAATGCAAAAAGTATCCAATGCATTTGGAGTGGGGAAATCTACCGTCTCTGATGTTATGAAACGAGTCACAACTGCAATTTCTATAGTGCTTGGTCCTCAGTACATTAAACATCCAAGCACAGCAAGTGAGGTACAAAAAATGGCAAAAAACTTTTTTGAATGCCATGGATTTCCCCAATGTATAGGAGCTATTGATGGTACTCATATAAGAATTAAGAAGCCAGATGAAAATGCTCAAGACTACATCAATAGGAAGGGAACTTATACCATGAATATTCAAGCTTGTGCAGATTATAAATACTGTTTTTTTGACCTAGTTGTTAAATGGCCAGGCAGTGTGCTTGATGCGCGTATGTTTTCTAATTCTATGCTTAACAAAAAATTAAGAGATGGTTCTATTCCTTTATGTTGAAAGAAAATTGTAGATGATGAGGCTGAGGTTCCAATATGTATTTTGGGTGATCCGGCATACCCATTGCTACCTTTCCTTATGAAAGAGTTTGCCAATGGAGGAAAAAATCAACAAGAACAGTTTTTTGGATATAAGCTTTCCTCTGCAGGAATGGTGATAAAGTGTACCTTTGGACGGTTAAAGGCTCATTTTGGCTGTCTCAAAAGGGATATGGACATAAACCTTGATGATTTACCATATGTTATTAATGCTTGCTTTATCTTACACAATTACTGTGAGCTACACAATGATCAGATTGGCAGTCACAGGGTAGGAGCACAAATAGATAATGCTCAACTTCAGCAAACTACCTCAACAGTTCCTGTCACTAACAATTAAGCAGGTGGAAAAAAGATCTGTAACATTTTTGTAAAATACTTTGAATAGTATATGAGCTGTTACTACTAGTATTGAATATTTGTAGTGGAATACTTTGATTTTTGTTTACGTTTTTTGCCCCAGATCATATTTGTTTGAACCATTTTAGGTGTAGAGTTTTTAAAAAGGGGTTAGTTCTTATTGATTTACAACATAATAGTGTTAAAGTTCTATAAACCAGTCTCTTCCCCTTCTCATTCCTAAAAAAGGGTAAGGAAAAGATTCTGCTCACAGGGTATTTAATTAAATGAACAGCAACAGTTTATTACATATAAAAATGTTAATAAACAAAATACATTTTGTATTTATAAACAGTATACTGTAATTGAATGCAACAGTAAGTACTCTGTCATTATCAAGGTTGAGGGACCAGCAGTAATGTTTCTGTCCCACTCTACGTGTATAACAAGCAAGGAATAAAAAGTTAAGTTTGCAATAAACAGTTTAGTAAGCATCTTAATTTTTGTGTTGGATGAATGACAAACCTTACATGAACATTTCAAATCTAAAAACAGGTTTACAAAACAAAAAGAATATTTAACACATGCATTCCATTTGTGTTCATACTGATTTAAAGTGTTATTTAAAGTTCAAAGTAATTCTTGCTAGATTTATCATGGTTAGACCTTGCAGCACCTTCCTGGTCATGTGGAATCATATCATCATACTGGGGGGCATGATAGAACATGGTTCTGTTTGAAATCACAGAGGGATGAGCACTGTTAATTTGAGTAGTGGCTGAGAGGTAAGAACTTTGAGGTGGTGCATAGCAAGACATAAACTGCTGACTTGGGAGATCTGGCAGCATGATACCTTGCATACTTGGTGATGGTTGACTTTGAGCTTTCATAAACTCCACCAGAAACCCCATGCTTTTATTTATAGACTCAGCAATGGTTTCCATATTTTTATCTACTTTGTTAATACTTTCCTTGAGATCTGAATCCTCCTTATCAAAACTGTTAATAAGCTTTCTTTTCAGTTCTAAATCTTCCCTCGCAATATTTAGAAACTGTGTTTTGGAAGTAAGTTTATGATTGATTAATTTTCTTATCCTTCCTTGCCTTAAGTAGCTCTGCGATTTTGGCTCTTGTTTCCTTTGTTCATGTATCTGATGATTCATCACAATTGCCCTCACAACGTGCAGCAGAGTCTGGAGCAGTATCAGCATCTTCGCTATTAGTTGGTCTAATGATGATGCATCTTCGCCCCCAGAGCCTGTAGAGGCACCTTGCAACTGCATATTTGCTGATTCAATACCACTTCCAATGCTTTCTACTGCTGGAGATCTTCCCCATAACGATTCACAAAGATTGTAGAAGGTATAAAACCCTACCTCCACCACTCTTTCTTCCACAATCTACTGCTTTTTTGAAGTCGCTTCTCATCTTTTTTATTTTAGCAGTAAGTCTTTCCTTGGTGATAAGTTCAGTATGATTAGCACGCGGAAACTCTTCGTTCGCCTCATTCGGATATCTATCGATCATAATTTCTCTGATTTTCTCATACTTCGCTCTTGTTTCCTCCCAACTCAATCCTTCGTATTCACAGTTAGACTTATACTGTATTGCGCTGCGAAGAAGTAGTTCGATTTCATCATCTGTCCATGTAAAATCTTTGGCAGGTTTAGCAGAAGCAGTAGGCTCCATTTTGAAAACAACTAGAGTTGACCGCTGTACAGCAAAAACAACAGATCGCACTTCCGCACAATATCGATTCTGGTGTGAACAGTCTGTGCCGTTTCGTGCCGAGTCTGTTCAGACCATACCGGATAGGTTTTTGTTCCGGCACGAAAAGCTATCAGGTATAGTGTGAATGGGGCCTTAGTTCCCATAGCTGTTCCTTGAATTTGTCTATAAAATTTTCCATCAAAGTGAAATGTATTTTCTTTTAACACAATGGAAATTGCTGCGAGGATAAATTCTTTGGAGAATGGTCGGGCTATCGAGCCTTTGTAGTTGTTCAGCCAGTATTTAACCGCTGTTAATCCAAGCTCGTGGGGGAAGCTCGTATGTAAGCTAACAACATCGAAAGATATGAAAAGTGAATTTTTATCAATTTCCTCCGGTATTTGTTGTAGAAAATCTATATCATCTCCAGCGAAGCTGGGAACGTGTTTAGACAGTGGTTTTAGAATTAAGTCAATAAAGTTGTCTAGTCGACGTGTTGGTGACGATGGTCCAGCTACGATGGGTCTCATTTTCAACTCAGGAGGTGGTGGTAGTTTGATGTATTCTGTACTTTGCTCTTTAATTACCTCTTTAATATCCTGAGATATGTGAATTTTGAGTAAACCGTAAAAATTTGATGTTTTCCAAGTAAAGTTTTGGATATAGTCTTTTTCCTTGCTTGTTATTTCACTTTCGAAAAGAAAGTTTTCAAAAGTCTTTCGATTTTTCTTGTGATTGTACCATCTTTATTTCCGTCTGTTAAGTCTACATAGTTGCTGGTGTCGGATAGTAGCTCTTGTATTTTTGTCCGATAGAATGTTTTGTCCATTATGACTGTTGCCCCGCGTTTGTCAGCTTCTTTGATTATAATGGAGGAGTCATTTTTAAGTTCTTCCAAAGCTTTGCTTTCCTGTTCTGTTATGTTATTTCCGGTGCATGCCGTCTGCTGTTGGTGATAGTAAGAAATAGCTTTAAGGAATATGTTTAGGTACTTGTCGGTTGTTTTGGGCTGTACAAAATTTGACTTATTTCTTATCAATGAATGATCCGGTTCTTTCAGATTATCATCAAAGTGCTCAAGAAGACGTAATTTTCTCCCGAATTCTTGAATATCTGTCTTACGTTCTTTCGTGTTGGGTTTGGGCGTTGGATGTTGCGTTTGGGTGTTGGGTTTGGGTGTTGAAAACTTTCGAAAGTGAAATAACAAGCAAGGAAAAAGACTTTATCCAAAATTTTACTTGTAAAACATCGATTTTTTACTCTTCCTTAGATTCTCTGTCCACCATAAAAACTTTCACATTTCGCGCAAATGATTAAGTAGATTACATTTCTTGCTTTGCAGTTCATCGATGAATTGATCTTCCATACTTTCCCGTTTTTAAGAGTAATTGACTCTCCCGTGAATATTGTGCAAAAGAGGAACGTGAATCCGACAGAACTTTGTAAAACTCTGTGCGTGAACGTGAACGTGCACGTGGCACGGAAAATTCCCAGTTAATCAAGTAAAATTCCCACTGGGGGGAAAAGAGTCTATATCTGTAAGAGTGTTGATCAATAGGAGTCGAGTCAATGAAAGTGTTTCTGTTTCAAATCAGTTAGAGTGTTTAGTTCTTTTTCGAACACGTAAGTTCGAACAAATATGTATTGGCATGTCCCGCATCTCGCCTCGTTGCACCTTGTAACCATCGGCGTATGTTGTGTTGAGGAGAATTCTGCCTTCGTGAGGTGTTGTTTTAGGTTTTTGGGATGTCTGCGGCTAATCACTAATTTTGATTGGTCCATTATGCTTTTCATTTTTCTTGAATTGTTCAGAAAATTTAAATTTTCTTTCATTTTGCCGACGACTTGGGGGTTGTTAAGGAACAAATACGACATATTTATAAACGAACAAATACGACATATTTATAAGGAAAAAATACGACACGACAAATACAGACATTTAACAGTTAGCGAACATCTGAAGGCATGCAATGATGGAAAATTTTAAATATTTCCAATATATCATTGCAAAGATCCCAGTGGACTGATCAGGGAGTCAAAAGAAAGGGAGATAATTGGACTTCTTAACCCCGATCTGAACTCTACCTAGGGCAAAAATTATAAATAAACGGATCAGCAAACTTTTTTAAGAAAACTATTCAAGTAATATAGCTATAATATTGAAAACATTCGTATATACGTGATGACGCAATGCCGAAAAAAGTTTCTGTAAATCAACAAAATAATTAACATAACAGTAGACTGACGTAAATGCAAGCATAAAAGGAACCTAACCACTCGAGTAATCCCACACCTGAAGAGCTTTTAGAAGAGAAAACGTTTGTGTGTGAAAAATAAAACGTTATTTATTTGAAACGAACGAGTGGTTATTCTACATTGATCTTCTTTTTGTCAAACCATTTTCTTTATATCGATGCTTGTGTTCGATCATACTTTTTATGAATATGAATATATATTATGAATATATATTATTATATATTACATTATTAATAATATATAAAACAACCGTACCGGCAATCGGGAGACACGGGTTCGATTCCCGTTGGGGAGCTCAGAAATTTTCTGAGATAAAAGCTTGAGAACAAACTTTTCATCATACATATATCCAAGCTTACAAACATCTACACTTAGTAAGATGAAATTTACTTATACATAATATCACATTATAGGTATGTTCAACTTTCAAATACGAAAGAGATATATCAATATTACGAACCAGGTCTCTAATTAACATCATGCTTGCCGTCTGAGACCCTATAGTCTAGTGGTAAAACAACCGTACCGGCAATCGGTACGGTTTCTTTTACCACTGGTCCGTTGGGGAGCTCAGAAATTTTCTGAGATAAAAGTTTGAGGACAAACTTTTCATCATACATATATCCAAGCTTACAAACATCTACACTTAGTAAGATGAACTTTACCCATATATATATATATATATATATATATATATATATGTAGATGTAGATGTAGCTGTTTGGTCTCTGAAGAGAAGAGTGCTCAATACAAAGGTGTAGAGCTTTGATAGTCTATTAAGTTATAGCTTTGAGTAAGCGTGAAACACGGTGTAACGACAGTTGCTCAAAGCTATAACTTAATAGACTATATATATATGTATATACACATGTATTTTTATATAGACATTATGTGTATTGTAAATATAATTCTCGTTATCGTTTTGTTTAAATGACAATAAGGAACGTAAGAAATGCCCATTTCTCGGCGACGGCAACGTCATTGACTGAGTAGGACTGGGAAGAGTACGCCGTATTCCCGCCACAGAACGAAACGTTAAGAAAACGTACGACTGCGACGGCTGAGGGTAAACAGTTTTCATTTTAAGAATGTCATTTCGAACTATTAGGGAGCATTCTGGATTCTCTGATGGGATTTTTCTTTAAAACAAATAGCGATTACAATATTATACCTATTTACTTTCAATTATTATTCTCATAACTTTGTTGGCATAAAGTTTGTTATTTTTCAAGTTGGCAAAGTAGGAAGGGACGCAACAATTTATGTTTGTTCTTGGGCGCTGATAGTTGTGTTTATAAACCTTTTAAAACATCAAATATATTCTGTTGTCCCAATTGTGTCTGTGTATCTAACTCTTGTTGCTATGCATGGTGTCTGCTGAGGTGTATTTGTCAACGATCTTTTGTTAGGCAAGTTCGTGTTCTGGCAATTTTAATTGTCAAGCAGCTTTGCCTCTTAAATAACGAACAGCACAACCACTCTGGTTTAGTTGTAGCCTTTATACCGGATAAAGCTTCCCCGATCGGTTTTTAAACTTTACCTCATGAACTCGTTGATAATTCATCAGGAAAACTATACGAAATTAATGTGTGACCAGTGTCCCCAAACACGGCACAGAACAGATATGTAAATAATTGATGCAATAATGATGTGAATAATTCGATTGGTGCAGCACTTTCAGTGCTGTTTCATTAATTTACGTCAAGGTCAAATGAATGTTTACTTCTACGTCGAATGAATTAAATGTTTAATTAATTATGTTTACTTCTACGTCAAATCAATTTAATGTTTAATGAATTATGTTTAGTAGTTTTACGTCGAATGAGTTAGATGTTTAATGAATTATGTTTATTTCCATGCACGTCAAATGAGTTAAATGTTAAATGAATGATTGTTTATTTATCTTTCTGAGTTAAATGTTTAATGAATTATGTTTACTTCTAGGTGAAACATTAGCATGGCCAAGAGGGCGATATTCTACTGCTTTTAACACGATAGCCATCCCAGGGAAATTAATAGTAAGCAGAGAAGTTTTCCTTCTTTTGGGACGATTTGTGATCGTAAACACGTGAGCATCATTAAAATTCCCAAGGATGAGTGTGCATAAAATTCGTAGTCAGATAAATTACAATACGAAGATAAATTAAAAAAAATTAATTATACAAATCCCGTAAGTTGTTTTTTTTTATAGTATTTCATAAATGCAAAAATGTTATATAACTTTTTACTTTCATTTTTTACAGAAAATACATTACAAGAAAGAAATAGGTCCCCATTAGTTTCTAGTCTTTCGCAACTTCAACTTGTAACAGACGAGTGGGAGGTATCTCCAGTTCTTGATTGACCTGGGAAAGCGTAAAGTATACGTATCACCCTGTGACATTGCGTAGTCAAGTAACACATAACTGTTGTATGATATGGGGAGAAAAAGGCGGAGTAAGACGAGACATAAGAGAAGAGTAAAGCAATACTAGCTAGACAACCCGATTCAGCAACATTAACAATACCATTCTTTATAAGGTAACCGCAGGTTGTATTTCAGTTTGCAATTCCTGAACTAAATTCTGATCAGTGATCAGCAATGAATGTGTGTAATAACTTTTGTATAAGGCACTTTTAGGACAAGTGTTAAGTAGTGTCTAAAATGCAATGTAGTATAGATCCATTGTACTTCAACCGAGGGAACTTTTATGGGTAGACTGCATAAACAGCTTGATTTGTGGATTTTTACAAGTGTTTACTTCGTTAGACTTTTCGCATGTTATTTTGCACATATCAAAGAGGTGAAAGCCAAATCAACCCAACGACTAATTCCACTATTCCACTGCAAACCTATTAAATCGATAAATGTCTTCAAAACGCGCTGGCTGTATCAGAGATTCCGAGGCGTTAACTAATGTAGTTTACAAACAATCGAAAGTCATATAAATGCGATTTTCATATAGATTAGCTGAAATAAAATTCACTCAAATCTTAGGGATCATGTTCAACAACTATCAAGGCTGCATTTGGCAATGAGAGCGAGTTTTCCCACGCCACCAAGGGAACACGTTGAACAGAAACACGTCGGAGCTTAACAATGACAGATTAATAATGATATTGATTCAGGAAACCCCACACAACTGAAGCGTTTTCCAGCGAGATCCTGCAACATATAACATTTTTAAACTACAGTAAAAGTTTAATAAGAGTAGGGATGTGTGTCAAGAATTAGTTTGGCAGATTTATGTTCCCGGATTCGGAAATCGAGAGTTCACGAGGATAGCATTTTGCTTGTCTCCTGAAGTATATGTGCATAATCTGGAAGTGGAAGAATAAAGGCCGTATGAAGGGTTCATCGGGTAACCAGTATTAATAATACTGATTAATTAATAATACTGCTAATAATACTGATTAATTATTAATTAATAATACTGGTTAACAATTCATCAAGAAAAAACGAAAGAATTTAGAGTCTAATCAGTTGTAATTGTGATGCAACTACACATGTTGTATCAGGTGATACAATCACTGATTTACACGAGTTTTTCTTGCCATTGTCTCGATTAAAATTGCTTGAGTTTTAACCATTTATCGTCGGTGTTGTATCGGACATATAACCCGCCTTTGACTAGCACTTGTATATCCGACACAACACCGCTGCTCATATTGTAAATGGTACTTATGTATAGTCTTACTTGTTGGTTTATTTTAACAGCCAGGGTTATCAATATGTTGGTGTCATAAAAAGTCATCAGCAAGGGGGTATCCCATGCAAGACATTTAAAAGATTTTCCACGATTGATTTCTTGGTTTCTGATCAGCGATGACGAGGAATTTTGTTTTCTCACATGCAGCAAAACGGGAAGAGGCTTGGGTCTAGCCATTTGAATAATGATTGTAGATCGAAATTAATATTTGTCTGAAGTGTTGACGCTCTTGTGGTACGGCAGAATAACAAAGAGTCATCGGCGTGTAAGATATATTTGCTGTTCGTTAGGAATTACTTTAGATCGTTTACGTATATTAAAACAACAAAAGGACTTAGAATGCTTCGTTGTGGAACTCTAGCAATGGTTGGTCTAGAGCAGAGGAAGAGAGGAATGATGAAGATATGAAATTATTTACTTTCATGTATGTGCATGCAAACCTTTCGATGGAAAACGCTCTCATTAATTTCGCTTGAGGTAGAATTGTAATTGGTTTGTTGTATTTTGTATAGCAAGTTCACCGGATTTGAAGACAGGGGCAACATTTCCTTTTTTCCAAATACCAGGAAAAACGATAATTTAAATTCATCAATCTCCTTAAAGTGAACTGCCTCTTCAACGTCAGAAGATCGGCTACTATTGGCCTTTTGTTATGTCTAGAATTTTCATTACCCTTTGAGCCGGCTTTCTAAATCTACTTTCTTCCTCTGTGCGTAGAACCGGAAAGTCAACTAGACGGATACAAATGTTTTACTGCCTAATTAAACTTATGAGGTAAAGTGTTATTCGGTAAAAATATAATTGTTGACTAAGCAATTACTCTTAATATTTTACTATCTTCGAAAGCTTTTCTGAAAACGCACAAAAGAGGAGTGTGTAACTGAAAGGTGTAAACTGGAACTAAACTGTTTAGTTCCAGTTTCTGATTATACTTGGAGCGCATCAGTGTTATGCGAGGGTTTCCTGAATCCCCAATGCCATTTCCACGCCCATGCTTTAGAGCGTCTTGCATTTACCTATCAGAGTGATAGTTCAAAGGCAAGTGAGTGGACGACATTTAACTCTTAGAACAAATATTAATGCCAGCAAAGTACACGTAATAAGGCCAAGATTTATAATAGAAATAGGTTTATTAACAGGACTAACGTTCCTTTGCGTCTCGCAACATCACCAGACTATGAATAAATTAAACGAGTATCGTATTTACAAGGTGAAAGATATAAAGGTAGGTGTTATATTACAAGATGTATGAGACACAGAAATGGATAGAATGGTTAAAAGGGAGAGAGAGAAACAGAGCTCAGATTGGCATTCAAGGAAGGTTTAAGTTTAGAAATAATAAGACTTTCTCTTATCAAAAGTTCAGAAGCAGAAGAACAGGAGGATAGGATTTTGAAGTCGTTGAGTGATGCAGTGTGGCCAGTTTCAGCAAGATGAGTCAAGACGCTGGAAGGGAGTGGGTTAAGAAGCTTTTTACCTGTCAAGGCAGCGTCTCCCATATGACCAGAGGCTCGTGTATGTACGTGGCGGGCCGTTTGGCCCACATACAATATGGAGCAGCATTGACATGTGTAAGAGTAAACAACACAAGACCTGAGAACTTTAGAAATCCGATCCTCAAAGTTTAAAAGGTGAGAAAATCGCTTGCCTGGTTGGAAAACAAAACGAATTCTGATGTGAGGGTAACCTGAGGAGCAGAGTTTTAAAATTTGAGTGCGGATTTGAAGAGAGTGACAATCAGTGAAGGGAAGAGAAAGGCATAAAACCTTTTTGGGGACAGTGTGAATGACTGATTTGGTTGTAAAGGTTTTGTCCAAGAAAAGATAAACGCATTTGTCAAATAAATGGGTAGGAAAGCTGTTGAGTTTAAAGATACTTTTTAACATTTCAAGTTCTTTGTGGAAATTTTCATAACTAGAGCAGATGTTAAAATAACGACGTAGTAGTGATAGAATAAGACCTTGTTTACAAGTGAAAGGTATGAAGCTGTGAAAATTTGCGAAAAGACCAGTGAATGTGGGTTTACAATAAACAGAGGTGGTGAAAGTGCCGTTATGACGGGTTTTGTTGATGTCGAGAAAAGGTAATGAGCGGTTAGATTCAGTTTCAAAAGTAAAGTTTATATTTGGATGTTGATGGTTAAGGAAATTCAGAAACAAGAGAATGTGATCAGGGGAACGGAAAAGTAAAAAACAATCAACATATCTACGATAGTAACTCGGCTTGAAATTTGAAGGACAATTATCAAGCCAAAATTTTTCATTGGAGGATAAGATGTCTGCAAAAAGAGGTCCAAGAGGAGAACCAATGGCGACTCCGTCAATTTGCTCATACAGAGAACCATTAAAAATAAAGTGGCAGTCCTTAACAGAAAAATATCGAAACTTTTTAAATTCTTCTCGGGAAAAACCATGATAATGGGTGTCAGTGTGAAATAAACGGTCAAGGATTAAGTTAATGGTTTCATCAAGTGGTACGTTGATAAAAAGTGAGGTGATATCGAAACTGGCCATGACTAAATGATTGGTATCAAAATCCAGATCAAGTATTTCTTGAACAAAAGAGAAAGAGTCACTCACAATGTAAGCACCAGAAGCAATGGGACGAAGAAGATGAACGAGAAATTTAGCAATATTATAAGAATGTCAGACATTTCAAATAAGCGACAAATTTTTTAATTGTAAACATGTTTCGGCATACTTATGCCATCCTCAGTACAGTGGAAGAGATCTAGTTCTAATTTACATAAGGTTATATATTCATGTCATGTCAAGTGATGTGGATATTAAATTACAATGTTAAGAAGGCGGAAAATATTTACAAGTTAAAAACGGTGTTAAGATGGTGTATCTGTTTATTAAGATCCGGTTTAAGTTTCTTAATGTAAAGGGCTTCTTTGAGTTTCAATGAAAAAGGAGAGTCAGCAGTGTCTAGGATACGAAAGCATGATGGTGTGAAGTTAGATTTGCATTGATTTGCATTGAAGTTAGATTTGCAATGCAAATCTAACTTCACACCATCATGCTTTCGTATCCTAGACACTGCTGACTCTCCTTTTTCATTAAAACTCAAAGAAGCCCTTTACATTAAGAAACTTAAACCGGATCTTAATAAACAGATACACCATCTTAACACCGTTTTTAACTTGTAAATATTTTCCGCCTTCTTAACATTGTAATTTAATATCCACATCACTTGACATGACATGAATATATAACCTTATGTAAATTAGAACTAGATCTCTTCCACTGTACTGAGGATGGCATAAGTATGCCGAAACATGTTTACAATTAAAAAATTTGTCGCTTATTTGAAATGTCTGACTACTATCGTGCTGTTACGAAACTACGGAATTATAAGAATGCTTATTAACCGAGGATACAATAGGTCTAAGGGGAATGTTACTTTTATGTATTTTAGGTAGTCCGTAGAGAATACCAATTCGAGAGCCAGTGGGAAGGAGTTTGTCATGTGTTGTCTGTGTGATGGTTTTGGATTTCTTAAGCCTGCGTAGGAAGTGTCTGATTTTGTTTTCACGTTGTAATCTGAGCTTGGCGGGATCGTCATACAAGAGTCTAAATTTACTAGTGTCACTTAGGATATCTTCCATTTTCTTCTTGTAATCATTCTTATCTAGAATGACAATTCCATTACCTTTGTCAGGTTTCATGATAACAACATTATTGTCATTCCTTAAGTCATGTAACACTTTGTGTTCTTCCTTTGAGAACACGAAGCTTGGCTGGTGATAGCTTCTTAGTCGGGAAAGCGCTGTGTCTTTCAACGTCGTCTTGATATAGTCGGGATAGAGTCTTGAAGAAGGTCCGATGGGTTCTTGTTTAAGTTTCCGATAAAAGAGTTCGAATGGTGTGAGGAAATTACAGTGGTCGAGTCTTTTTGGTGGAATGCAGAAGTTTAAACCTCTTGAAAGGATCTCTTTTTCTTCGTCACTGATAACTAGGTTTGAGAAATTAAATATCACTTCGTTCGGGTGGATTGCGTTGGTTGTCTTTGAATCGGAGCATAGTCGAAAGAGTTTGCGCTATAACACCAAACTTTATAAAACATCTAACTGTATAAAACACCTAACTTCATATCTTTAACCTTGTAAATACGATATTCGTTTAACTTATTCATACTCTGACGATGTTGCGAGACGCAACGAAATGTTAGTCCTGTTAATAAACTTATTTCTTTTATAAATCGTGGCCTTATTGCGTGTACTTTGCTGGGCATTAATATTTGTTCTAAGATTGAGATTCTAGCCTCGTGACGAAATTTAACTCTACGCTATTGACTTTAATGGCTGATAATGTTATATTACAGAGAAAGGGGCTTGATGACAAAGGATAGCAGTTTTGCTAAGGTTGATGTTAACTCTAAAGAGGGAAGACGCTCAAGCGAATTTTTTGGAGATGATTTGGAGGTCTGATTGAAAATTAGCCAAATGTGCTTCTTCGTAACATCACCTTGAGTAAAAGAAATTCCCAATGAAGACTTAAAATCCACTTTAAAAAGGAGCGATGGACACAACAAAGTTAGCAGAATAACACTGGAAAAAGAGTAAATACATCTACCGGAATCAATAATAAAAACGATAATGATGACAGTAATACTGTGTATAGTGCTAATAGTACTAATTACCTTTGGTGCCCCTGGTTGAGTTTAAGATAAATCATAGAAATAATCTTTAATCGATTTTACGTTAGTTATAGAACCATTACAGGATCTTTTGCCTATTTGGAAGAGCCAATATATTAAGAACTTTCGAAGAACTGGACTTTCGAAGTTAATAATGACAATAGAATGACAATTGTGTTCATACGTTTACGATCGTAATCTTTACGCTCCACTGGATGAGTAATAACTTCTGGCTTAAACCAGGGTAAAATAATCTGGCATAAGTCAGAGTAACGTAACAATAGCCAGATTCGCATCAAAAAGCCTTGAGATAGTCCTAACTCTTTCCTATGCGAAACGGCTCCGCTTGACGAGTAAAATTGTCCGGCGTTAGCCAGAGAAGAATAATAATAAAGTCGGATTCAAACCGAAAACAGTTGAGAGTCTTATTCCATTCTGGTTCGAGAAGTGTCCCCTTGAAGAGCAAAATTGTCTACTGTTAGCCAGAGTAAAATTGTCATGCGTTTGCTGAGTAAAATCATCTGGCTACAACTGGAGTAAAGTCGTCTAGCATTAGCCAGAATAGATTCGGACCGAAGAGTGTTAAGCCAGGAAAAGTTGCCACATAGAACAATACGCTTCCAGACGTCATGTTATATAATCATATACATACATATAATGATAAAATATCATGACTTTAATTAATAAGGACAGCAACGAAAATAAGGATGTCGTAATGGAAAGGATGGGAGTGGGGACTGGAGTTAGCAAATATTGCTATCCAACATAACATTATTTATATTAGTTATAATATAACTAATAATGCTTTACTTTTGGCTATATCGCCTTTAGGGACTGAAATTGATTTCGTTCAACTACCCAATGGCAAAGATTAAGCAAGGATACATTAAGAGCTCTACAGTTACTAAATCATAGCTTCTAACTCCAATTTGCTTTTAACGTACATATACTATATGAAACGGAGATTTTGCTAAAGGGCAAAGACGTCCAGATTAAGGAAAGTCATCGGAGACCTGAGCTCAGCAACCATAAACCACAGACATGAAGGTGAATAAATGCACATGCACTACTTACCTTCGAGTTGATGTATTGATGAAGAAGCATTCGTAATTCTGAATTCTTAAACAAAGCAAACAGTAGTTTAGTGCGCTGACGATTCTGTGAGAACAACGTTAAAACGAGAAAACCAGGGCGGAACATCTCCCCGCGAATAGAAGCAAATTTTTATCACAGACAAAACTTTCAACCCGCAGTGTTTGGACTAAGCAAGGTACATAAACCTAATATTCTTTTAAGGTCCATTCCTTCCTCTCTCTGTCGGTATTCATTCCTATGAACTTGCTTAATATATGTTCTTTTCTCCTACCTATTTCCTCCAGCTCACACATAAGTGATTCCTTTTGGTTTATTAAGGAATTATCAAGTCTACATTTTGATACTTCGAACTTTGTTATAACCACTTTTGACATTTCCACGCTTTTTAATATTCCAAAAGATGAGACCATAAAAAATTATATTATCTAAGCTTTTTCCCAGCAGTAAATACTTTTAGGGCTTTTTTTGAAAAGCATTATTTTTAAATAAACTTCTATCTCTGTCGCTCAAAAATTGTCATTTTATTTTCAACGGTGAACTGTACGAATTGGTGGATGGTGTTTCTGAGATCTCAACTGGGTCTTTGCTTTGCGAATGTTTCTTTCATTTCATCAGTCGAAAACTTCCCACCTAATGATTCTTTCATACTCTTTCGATTATGCAAATCTATTCTATTTCCGAATTTCATCAACTCTAGGTATCCTTATATCCAATTAACGCATGAAATCATAAACAATAATGTTTTCTCGTTCCTTGATATTGATATCAAACGGACCGAAGCAGGTTTTTATAAATTTTCGTTCAAAGCCAACTTTTAGTTGGCTTTGAAAGCTTCATACCTATTTCGTACAAGAAACGCCAAAGTGTCTTTCAATTTACAATTTCAGTATTTTAATTTGTCTTTGTCCTATCACATTTTTAATGAAGAACTTGTAAGATTTTATAATAATTGATGGTTACAATGATGAATATTTTTTCTAAAAATGTACTTCAACCTTTCTCTACAATACCCTTTGTCGACCATTAAAAACATTGCCAGCCTTCCAACGTTTGGTTTTCTACATCACATCCTTTCACTGCCTTTTAACTCACTAAACGTTCGAACTCGACTCATTAAACTGTTCGCTTCAGCCTACCAAGTCTCACGTAGTTTTTCGACCTAACTATTCTTTTCTTGTTCAAAGATCGTGTCCCCTCAACTTCTAAATCCCACGTTGTCTGTTAATTTTAAGGTCTAAACTGTGATGCATTTTATGTCGGTAAGACGTCTTCCCATTTAAAAAACATGGGTTTGCGAACACATGGCATTTCTTTTTATCTTCACCAGCATAAACCGATATCTAATGAATGTTTATTAAGTGTTTTATCACATCATATCACTGTTCATCCGATTTTTCGATTTTAAATACGTGTTCATCCAACTTAAAACTTCTATTGAGGGAAAGCCCACTGACTTATAAATTTAAGCCTTCCCTTAATTGTAACATCAGATTCATTCCTTTATCCCTATTCTTCTTACTTCTTTCATCATTTTTTGCCTTCTTATCATGACCAAGTGATGCCTTCTTATCATGACTTTCATGATCAGTTAACATCTCCTTACCACCTTTGTGGTAACTTATTTTTTAAAAACAGTCTATGCATTTAAGTTGAGACTTTGTGATATTAACTCTCGGCAAGCTCTGAAGACGTTGTGTGGTTCAAAAAGAAACGCCAGTTAAATAATTTTCCCCTCGCCCACCGCGCTAAGCGCGGTGCGACGGCCGAAGGCCCGAGCGGGCGAGGGTACTAATCTTGACGTGCGTGGAGTCCTGTTACACGCGTGGTGACTTGGCCGAAACGGTTCCGTCTGCAGTTATATATATATATATATATATATATCCATGGATTCCGGTCACTCAAAAATGCCGTGTGCAAGCTCAGAGACTGGTATGTTGTTGAACAAACCGTACTTAGGTACCGTATTGAAGCAAATTGATTCGGTCTTGTTCTTTTTTCCTTTGCATGGATCTCTCGCAAGTTGTTTACATTATTTGAACACTGAAGCCACTAAATGATTTAAGACCAGCAAACGAAATGGCATTCTTGGTGCCTACGGCTGGTTTCGCCACCTCAGTAACTGGACAATTTATGACTTGACAGAGCAGTTCTCACAGTTAGCTCCTTGGAATATGCATATGCCAACTGTTCACTTTTTGCAGCAACGCTTTGTCTTGGTTCTATCTGATTTATATGAACAAAAGACGTAAGGGAACTTGCTTGCTGTCAGGACATTTGCTAAGCGACTAACTGTATTAAAACGACATTCTTCGCTGAAGTTGAATAGATGTCGATTAGTATAAATATTGGGACTTTTCACGTTCTGGTAACCACTTACCTGAGCTGCACAATCACAGGTACGTCTGAATCGAGTATCTTTGAAGTACAAGTTCTGCGAACGGAATAGTTTTGAGCAGCTTTCAAAAGTAGCTTCCCGACTTCATTTTTCCCCTAGGGAGACTTCTTGTACGAAATATTACCGCCTGGATTTTGCTGGTGTTTATTGGTAAAGTAGAATGAAGATTCTGGTTCATTCATCTGTGTACGACGATTACTTTTGAACATTTTGCAGTATTTAACCGGACAGAGTTCATGGTCAATTGTTTGAGAAGTGGGATAGAACACTCGTCATTTAGAAGAGTTGTCCAGGTCATGACAGTGTTTGGATGGTTTCTCTGCTTTCCACACAGAGATTCCATTGCCTCAATCAGGATTTTTTTCGCTATGAAATGTCACCCCATTGAAGACGTTAGGATGTATTTTTGGGTCGAAACAAAAATGCAAGGTAAACAGCCACCAGGTAACTCGCTGCAAAGCTAGTTGTTTTTGGTCACCAAATTATCCTTCGGCAAAACAGTTGTCCGCTTCAGTATTTCCCACTTCAAGAGCGATTTGTGCATGATGGCCTTTACCGTATTCGACCGGTAATGCTTTCATCAGGATTTTAAAACCTCTCAGGAAAGTTTAAAGTCGTCTATCTGTAAATTTACCGTTGAACCCTTCGTGTTGAGGTGCTACTGAATGCTTAGTTGAAAATACGCAAGAGTTGCAGGTGTATACGCCATTTCTCTTTTTTATTGATGTTTTGCCTTGGAAAAAGTACGTCTTTCACTTTCCTCTTCTCGTTCTTCTAGAACAAGGTTCGCTTGTCGTATTTTGTTTTATGTATTGTATTTTTCGATTTTTGGTCAGCGATAAAACTGCAGAATTCGTTCATGTTTTCTTTGTTTACTTCGTCGGTTTCGTAATTCGTTTCATCTTCGTCACCAAAGTCTTGTAGTTCCGAATGAATACTTAGCATAAACCCTGATCATAGCAGATCTTAAAGACTTGTAAAGATTTGCAACCAACTTTGAGGTAACGTATAATTTATTAATTTTTTAAGTCAAAAAAATGTCAGCAAAATATTCAATCATGAGCTGTCCGTAATGCTGGTATCCGTTTGATAACCTATGAGAATGCTCCACTTTTAAGACGGAAAGTCTGGTCATCTAATAAAACAATCTTTCTTTAAGGCAAAATGAGTGACAAGTCTAATTGGAAAACGACACGAATTACCATAAACCCGCAAATAATTCAGGGTATTGATCCTATCATTCGTTGTTTAAATATTTAATTCTAAGGATGGATATCTTACCAGTTGTTAAGCTGTTGAACGTTATTCTCACCGAACTTTTTGTTTTAATAAAGCAGAATTGAAATTTTAAACATAAATATGACTATAAGCAGTTTAAATATAAAATAATTTCCAGTTTGGATTGTTGTTTATTTGCGGCCAAATTCTGTGTGGATTTTTTTCTTATTGCATGTCCTCTTCCAGTTATAGTCAGGAGGATTTGTCTTTTTGAGAATTTTGAAAAATTATTATTGTTACTTGGATTCTCAAGAGATATATTGGAAGGGTGGGCGAGGGGTTGTTGCGTGCACGTATTTCTAGTATGGAAACTTTTCCCATCTGTTTCATTCACTGTGGCACTTTCGAAAATAATTTCTGGGTATTAATTCTATTACACGAATAGCTCCATTTGAATGGTAATCATTGAAATTAAGTGAAAAATATGACAAATAGTAAAACAAAAATAGAATTAGATCAATTTCTTAACCAAAATTACTAAACTGATCACCGAACATTGGCTAGTTTTATACTGCCAGAAGGAAAAAGCGCCTAGTTGGGTGTTCAATACATTGATTGGGAATAGGGAATGCAACTAAGCCAGGCAACAAGCCAGCAATCAAGCAAACAAGCAAGTAAGTAATAAAGCAACCAAGTACGAAAGATACGAAGTAAGACAGTAAAAATAATAATCTTAATTCTAAGAAGTCCATAGTGCAGTATAGTTAGACAGCTAGAAACAGACGAAGAGTCAAACAAGATGACTGCTAGCACGTAGCAGATTCATTCGCAATATTTCATTGTACTTTATCGCAGAGTACTCAAACTTTAACTGAATTATAACTGACATGTGCAAAGGTAGGGAACGTCAAATAAAGACTTGGAATTCTGTTTTATATAGTATTTTTTCAGCAACTTTACTCTACATGGTTACTTTTCCTTTTTTGTGATTGTTCGTATCACGCTTTCATTTTATATATCTTTAAAACTTTTGATTGTCATTCGACACTTAAATCCCACCCCACTGGGCGAGCAATACGGGAAATATCCGACCGTTTATGAACCAGTCATATTGCAGGATTTCCGTATTAGGACCTCACCCTGCCACAGCCATGAATAATGGAGGTACTGAGGCTGAGACACTGCACACACAACAAAAACTGTGGCGGTAGAGACCGTCTTTTGATTTTAGCATCATAATATTAAAACTAAAATATTTGCAAACAATGCGTAAAAATAGAGTTGGTCTTATCTTTACACGTAGTCTGGGATTGTTGTTGATGGAATGAATTGTATTCTAAGGGGTCCAATTATTCCGACGCAATCTGTTTGGAATTATTTGAAATGAACTCACAGTTAAAAAAGAGCGATATAGTGTAACACTGTAATCCTGTCTCATCAAAATTTTTGTCCCCCGAGCTCATCTTGCCAAGTGCGGTGCGAAGGCGCCTATCTGACGTGCTTTTTCCCTCTTCATATAGTTTTCTTTAGAACTTCCAAGAAGCCAAAAAAGTTTAAAGTTATATCAGCGTTTCCTTCGAAAGCTTTTCGTTGGAAGCTTTTTCCCGTCCTCTCAAGTAAACAGTCCAGGCACGAAAGTCTGAATGGAATGGGGAAACAGTATTCCAGAAAATTCTAAATTTTCGTTACTTTAAAACGACTTTTTGTACAAAGTTTTAATTACATTTAATAATCAGATTGATTTGTGAATGAAACATAAATTTTAGGCTCTTTGACAAACCTTACAACCCGTCGTTCGCATTCCAAATAGATAAGATGGGATAGTAGGGGATGAAAGGTTGTGTATTCGTATTTCTATAGTACTGACGGAAGCTACAAAGCATCGAAGAAAACAAGAGAGCACGATCGAGTCCTAGCAGTGAAGTCGACAAAAATTATTTCCCTTATTGTTATAATATTGACTATAATTTTTTAAAATTTTTGTGTCTCTAAGGAATGTTACCATCGTTCACAGGAACGTTTACACTGTAATAAATATGGCCAGGATCTTATGGCTTTTGCTAGCAAGTAATACGTAATCATCGTTATTGCTATGTTATTTCATGGTTATTTTTATGATTCATTATTAAAATTTATTTTACCTGTTGGTCTAAGGCATCTGTTTCCTGGATTAAAGCAGCTCGGTCGGTTAAAACAGATAAATATTTCTCAAATCCTTCAATCAAGCCGTCCCAAACATGTTCTTTTGACGTATCAATAACCGAGGTCATCTTGTGCCAATGTTCCGCATCAAGACTGGAAAAGGCATAAATTAAAAAAGGTATAGAAAATCAATGTCTTGTGGTATGAAAACTGTAATGATTAATAATTTATAGTAAGTTAAGCATTGATATTTTTAAATTACCAGAAACTATCATGCATAGATTTTCACCATGCGAAGTTTTAAGGATTTAATGAACATTAGACTATTCGGCGAGTATCGTATACAAAAGTTTGTTTCTCTTACATGGCTATAGTTCTTGTACAACGCTGTCCAAAAGCTCTGGAACCGTTAAACGATTGGTGTTGCATGACGAGCCTGTTTGCTTATTGTCAAGCCTTTGTCTCCGGTCCAAATTTAAAATATGCAGTCGCATGTGACCCAGGGAAGAAATTCGGTAATTGAATGTCATGATAAACAAAGGACACAAATATGGGTTGCAAAAAAACCAACCATTCAATGACCTAATCTAATCTAATCAACTTTATTTCAGAAGGGTAATTTATACACTTTTACCTTTAAAAAAAGTATTCTCCCAGATGGCCCTTGATTACTTATGAGTAACCGAATGTTGTAAGCTTATAAAATAATAGACATAGAACACATAAACGTACTTTATAGATAACAATATATCAGAGGGACATAGAATTATAAGAAGTAAAAACTAAAGAGTATTTACAACGAACACGAGAATAGTTCAAGATGATCAACATGATAATTTGCTTCGAGAAAAAAGAATCTTATTCGTCGTTTAAGGGAGGAGAGAGTATAATTGTTGATGATCTCCATGTCAGTTGGTAACGAGTTGAACAGCATTGCTCCGCTGTCAGATAATTTGGATTTCGCAGGTTTTGATCTAATGATGATAATTTCAAGTCTGTTACGAGTTCTTTCCGTTACAATATGGCTCACCAAAATACGACTAATAATGATAATCACAATACCAATGCAAAAATTATTAAAGACCAGCATAAAATACAAAGTAAAGAAATAATGAACTTTATTCTGACGTTTCGTTGTATATATCGCAACATCTTCAGAGATTATATTATTTAATTGCCTAAGCATAGATATATGTTAACCAAGAGTCAAGAATTGACCAATGAGGAAGCAGTGTTAATAATAACAATTAAAAGTATACAGCAGCCTAACACTCTTCTTCCATTGGTCAATTCTTGACACTTTGTTAATATACAGGTAAGTGTACGCTTAGGCAATTGAATAAAAGTATCTCTAAAGATATTGTGGTACATACAACGAAATGTCAGAATGAAAGTTTGTCACTTCTTTACTTCGTATCTTATGATGGGCTTCAATATTTCTTCTAAGGCTACGGTTCACTCTTGATCAATCTCTGGCTTACATTCCAAGGAAACAACATGAATGATATAGACAACGATAACCATAATAGTAAAGGTGATACAAATGATAGGAATAACTGATTGGGGATGATCTAACGTTTTTTGAAGTTAAACAAAGTTGAACGGTAATTAGGAGCCAAGTAACACCATAGTAGCAAAAACCAGCGGAATATTTTCAATACTTTAATTATTTTTTGATATCATAAGTTTTATTTTCTTAAAAAAACATATGTTAACAGTTTTCGAGAGCCAATCTGATAATTTTCGTTCTTTACAGAAACTGTAACAAGCAAACTTGAGAGAAAATTTTATGTGCCAGCAATCACCCTCAGCTGCAACTGTTGTCTCTTGTAATTCGACCTTCCTGACACATTGTGGTGTTCGTGCATGTGGTTTGTTACAAAGTTCAAAACAACCAGTAACTCCACCTAACACCAGGGGAAAAGCGTGATCTGAAGTTGCTGGCGGTAGTTCGACAAGCTATGACATGGTTGGATACTTGCTGACTTAACAATTATGGCCAAAAAGGGTAATTTCATAGAGCTCATTATTAATCGATAGAAAACTAAGCGCACAATTTTACTTTTCATGACTTGCCTGGCACTCCTTTCAGGGTCACATTCCATCTTTAAAGTTTGTCTTTTGGACTCTCTAACACAAAACAAACAAGTACCAATATAAATGTGGAATGTTGATTCCAGTACACACTGATGTAAGTGTTTTGAATCCATGTTTAGACTGAAAAACCCAAAAACGTAGAAAATGCTAGTCCCCTAGCATATCATACATCGATCAAGTTAGGGCTTGTTGCACCTCCCACTATTGTTACGCCCTATCTGAGGCACCACCTGAAATCGAAACTCTTAGTACAAAATAATCTATAAATCCGCTGACCACAGTGGACTGCAGAAATCATGGAAAGTGCATTTGATTTACTTAATATAAATTTGGTTTACTGAATATATGTAAACAAAACTGCACCGAACTAAATACTGGTGATAAGAACAAGAAATCAACTAATGCATGCTTATTTGTCTATTGCCCGTATATATAATTTCCCAATTCTTTTCTCTTACTTGACGTCTTGGCGATTTTCTTCCACAAAATCTCTTAACCTCTTGACCACATCATTTGGGTGAATAAGATTTGGGAAGTCTTTTAAAAGAATAACAAAAATAAGCATTAATCATGATAAACATACAATTTATAAAATATGTCATTTTATAAAGCTTTTCTTTAACTAGGATATCTGATATACAATTAGTAACATTCCGCTAAAAACCGGTACGTAATGAGCTATAAAGTCCTAATAGCTTATCGTGGAAAATCTTGGACGAGCTCAGTTTTTTCCGGGTAGACATCACTTCTTCCATCGTCGCTTGGCCTGTACGAAAACCTCGATCAGATACTTACTATTATCTGATTTAAATATTGGTTTAAATATTGATTTAAATATGAGGCAGGAAAGTGATTCAAAAATAGGATAAATTATAGGTAATTTGTTCTGATCTTACAGTTTTATAAATAATTTATTAAAAATTAAGTATGAATATTGGAATTAGACGGGGTTTTACTCAGACTGAGGAAGGTCCTAAGACCTAAACACTTTACAATTTAATTTATTTTTATTGTCGCCAGAAGTGGTCTATCCGTCGTTCGCTTTTACAGATATTGGTGTACCACAAGTGCGTGTGTTTATATATATATATATATATATATATATATATATATATATACAGCAAATTGCATAAATTTTGGGAAACATAGACGTATAAAAAAAGCATGTATTGGTTAATATCTTTAACTGTGAATACTTTAACTAACCTTAAAAAACTCATTAAGAATTTATCAAGAAAATACAAAAGAAAATCATAACGGTGTCGTGCTTTTATATGTGATAAAGACACGATATTTTTAACCTTAGAAAACAGAAATTGCCAAACTTACGTAAGGAATGAGCGTATATAAAGTCTCGTTTTTTAAGTCATTCAAAAACTCGCAGTACGTGCTTTATCAGACCCAAAACACTCGGCTTCCGCCTCGTGTTTTATATCCGATGAAGCACTCCTGTTCGTTTTTTAAACACTACTTAACACATTAGATTGGCCATCGACTGTATCAAAAACCACATAACATGTCTTTACTGACCGTTGAAATGAGAATAAAATGAAAGTACAATGGTCTTGATATGTTTATATGTTGATATGTTCTGTGGCATAATTTTTGCAATTTGCTGTATATATACATACATACATACCATACATACATACATACATACATACATACATACATACATACATACATACATACATACATACATACATACATACATACATACATATAGACAAATATATCTTGAGTGAAACCATATACAGGCAGAGTGCTCGATACCGAAGTAGAGCAAAATATGAGAGAAGTGAGAGACAAAACTCGGATTACTTCATAGAACTTTTTAATCACGACAAATTTGTTCCGTATGGCAAGCTAAGTTTGCCACACTCGTCAGGTGATAATCGCGTTTGTAGTGACATGCCAGAGAACTTGGTTACTTAAATGAAATATAGCGTCATAGACTAAATAGGTGTCAGTTTGCAATAGTGCTTATAGTAGAGTTATTGATTGTTTAATAGGAATATCTTTCTGTGTCTGCATGTAGTTATAAGTTCATTTCTTTTGTTGAGTGAGCTCAATTCCGGGTGGTATATAATTAAAAATTTTTCATGGAGGCAAAGGTTACAACGTTATTTTATTTTGTTAGAATAAGCCTTACATTTCCTGAGAATTTTCCATTTGATTGAGTATGGGGCATTTGATTCTTTTAAGGACCAGATGTATTTGCTAAGTTCTGTTGCGTGTTTCTTGTTCGTATCTTTGAATGAACTGCGGTGGTTATTGAACCTGGTTTTGATACTGCCTGCAGTGAGTCCAACGTACGTTTGAATTTCGTTGTTGTCTTCTCTGGTTACCGTCGCTTGGTAAACGATGCTTTCTGCTAGGCATTTTCCAGACAAAGGACAGGAACTTTCTGTCGGCAGTTACGCTCTCGGTTTTCGGTGTCGTCCGTTGTGGTTATTTGCTGCGCTTTCGTGAGTAGAAATTTAGCATGCAGCTGTAACTGAGTTTGAGGGTGTTTCTGTTTAGGATTTTGTGCAGTGGATGGTCTGGTGGGAAGCATTCGTCGATGATTCTTAGATAATTTGTGGCCTATATTTGTTGCTGCATTGTAACCTTTGCCTCCATGAAAATTTTTTAATTATATACCACCCGGAATTGAGCTCACTCAACAAAAGAAATGAACTTATAACTACATGCAGACACAGAAAGATATCCCTATTAAGCAACCAATAACTCTACTGTAAACACTATTGTAAACTGACACCTATTTAGTCTATGACGCTATATTTCATTTAAGTAACCAAGTTCTCTGGCACGTCACTACAAACGCGATTATCACCTGACGAGTGTGGCAAACTTAGCTTGCCATACGAAACAAATTTGTCGTGATTAAAAAGTTCTATGAAGTATTCCGAGTTTTGTCTCTCACTTCTCTCATATATACACATATATACATATATAAGTATATATATACATATGTTTAATCTGCAGACGTACGTTTCGCTGTACTACAGCTCATCAGTACAGCTCGGAACGAATTTGGATTGATAAGGGACCAGAGTGCTCAAACCGCTACTCAAGCGGTGGGCATTGCTTAACGCTATCGGTTATCGTTATATATCCGTAGAGTGCTCAACAACATCGAAATGTGGGATCGTATATATGTACGTATGTACAACAAATTGCATAAATTTTGGCAAACCTAAACGTATTTGTTAAAAAAGCATGTATAGGTAAATCTGTAACTATAAATACTTTAATCAAGCTTAATACGTTAGACTGGCCAAAGAATGTACCAAAAAACAAATAGCATATGTTCACTGACAGTTGAAGTGAGAATAAAATGGAGATACAATGGTCGTGATAGGTCTATATGTTGATATGTTTTGTACCATAATTTCTGCAATTTGTTGTATATATATATATATATATACACACACATATATATATATATATACATATATATATATATATATATATATATATATATATATACATATATATATATATACACACACACACACATATATATATATATCTTAATGCTGCTCCCGATTAATCGATTAATCGACTAATCGATTATTTTTTGGCAATCGATTATTCTTAAAAATAATCGGATCATCGACAACAACCACGCACAGCATGATATTCACCTGAACTTTCTTTCTGGAATTAAAAAAAAATGCGAAGAGGTAGCATTCTCGCGCTCTCATTGCAGTCAATTGTGGTCAAAGAAGAAGCGTGCAGCACTTAAGCCAGCCGTTATTGATGCACTGTTATTTTTAAACAAAAACAACATGTAGACAGTCAAAGTGCAGATTTCTTTATTTAGCCTATTCCTCTGTGTTTATATAATTATATTATATATGTTTTTTTTTTTTCCAGTTTTTCTACTGGAAAATTTCGGAACTTTAAGAACATTAAAACACACCCCTTTCTTTGAAGGGACAAACCACTGCGGACGTGTCATGATTTAATTTATTCAATACGACTAATCGATATTAATCGATTGTTGACAGCGATTAATCGATTACGGATATGAACCGATGGGAGCAGCACTAATATATATATTAGTGCTGCTCCTAATATATATATTAGTGCTAATATATATATTATTGCGCACGCTCACTAGTCTCTAGTTAGAGCGCTCTGGCATGGCTTAGATGTACCACATTTGTGGCACATTTGAGTTGCCTATATAATGTAGGCTTCTCCATCCTGCTCATCAGCACTACACTGATGAGGCCCAATAGGCCGAAACGGTTCCGTCTGTAGTTATATATATACATACATATATATATACATATATATACGCTCTATGACCTCTTGGTTCATATTGACCGGTCTACAGGATGAGTCATACCGATAGCGCATTTGCGCACGCTCACTAGTCTCTAGTTAGAGCGCTCTGGCAAGACTTAGATGTGCCACAAGCGTGGAACATTTGAGTTGTCTATATAATGTAGGCTTCTCCATCCTGCTCGTCAGCTCTGCACTGATGAGGCCCAATAGGCCGAAACGGTTCCGCCTGCAGTTACATATACATATACATATTATCAAAAACCTCCTTATCCCAGTTTTAAAAACCATTTATCTCTGAGAAGATAAAACTTTTTTTAAAAAAACTTTATTTTAACGTTTCCAGGCGCTACCCCTTCGTCAAGAATCTTTGAAATAAGGTTTTTTTTAAAAGTTTTATCTTGTCAGATATACACATATATATATATATATATATATATATATATATATATATATATATAATATCTTCACGAGCCCGCTCAACATAAAGTTTAAACGTCATATAAACATCATAAAAACTTTATTAAAAAAGAAGAAAAATTCACAACTTACGTTTCGGGGACCGGCCCCTTCTTCAGCAGCTCACAGTTAAAGAATAGAGTCCTTATATATCTTATCGTTCTTCCTAAAATTTACATAAATTTCAAACTTCCATTACATTCAATCCCAGAGGAGTATAACATTTTAATTTTTCAATCCAAAAACCTTCCCTTGCTGTTGGATCCCTAACGTCGGTAACATCAATTATTTTAACCGATAAATCTTTCATACCTATATGCTCATTATCAAAAAAAAATGTGCATACAGGTGTTCCCCACAAATTCCCCTTTGTCCCCTTTCATATCGTCTCAATGAGCTCTTATGGTTATTGAACCTTAGCCTAAATGGTGTTATTGTGCTCCCCACATATTGTTTGCTACATCTCTTGCATGTTATTAAATATACCACTCCTTGAGAGTCACAATCAAAGGAATGATTGATATGAAAAGACCGCTTCTCAACATTACCCATAAAGGTCGATCCAGTTTCAACAAATTTACAAACTTTACATCTGGCCTTTCCACAGCAAAACATTCCCTTGGACCCCTCCTCCATAGGCTGCATTTTAGCCCTCACCAAAATATCCTTCAAATTCTTCGCTCTCCTAAAGCTTAACCTCGGAGCAATCGGCAAAAGCTTTTTAAGTACAGGTACCGATTCAACCAAAATTTGCAATTCTCGAAGAATATTATGCACTACCTGAAGTGCAGGATGAAAGTCAAAAGTCAAAACCAATCTATCAGACCTATCTGATTTTCTCTTTCCCATCCCTTTAAGCAAGACTTCTCGATCAAGACCGTTCACTCTACCGATCTGCTTATCAACAAAACCCCTCTCATAACCCCTTTTCCACAAAAAACCTTTTAATTCTTTCTCCCTACTTTTGAAAACATCTTCTGAATCGCAAATTCTTTTCAATCTCAGCGCCTGACCATATGGAATAGCTTTTTTAACATGCTGAGGATGGCACGATTTAAAATTCAAGTACTGATGTGTATCCGTCGGTTTATGATACACATCAGTACTGAAAATTCCACCATTAAAATCAATCATAACATCTAAAAAAGATATTTTCCCATTACCAATCTCCCACGTAAATTTGATAGATTCATGACATGAATTCAAAGCCAACAAAAATTCATCCAACCTCTCCTTGCCATGAAGCCATATCATAAATATATCATCCAAAAATCGCCACCATACCCACGGTCTATAACTACAAGTCTCCAAGAACGAATTTTCAAAATTCCCCATGAAAATATTCGCAAAAGCCGGGGCAAACTTTGTACCTATTGCCGTTCCCAATTTTTGCCTAAAAACTCTTCCATCAAATTCAAAATAATTATTTTCCAAAATAATCTTTGCCAAATTCAAGAGGTGCTCCGATGGAATCTCCACCTCACCATCATTAATTGCTTTTTTAAGTGCTTCCAAACCCTCACAATGAGGTATGTGTGGGTATAATCCCACAACATCAATCGTACAAACAATAGCATTCCGAGGCGCACCACCCAACTCTTTTAATTTTAAGAGAAAATCATTCGTATCTTTAATTATCGAAGGAACCAAATTTACTAAAGGTTGAATATAAAAATCCAAAAATTCAGAAATCCTTTCCGTTGCTGCTCCACAATTTGAAATAACTGGGCGCCCTGGTACCTTTTCCAACCTCTTATGAATTTTTGGAAGCAAATAAAATCTCCCCAACCTCGGCCTCGGATTCAACAAATATTTTCTATTCTTCTCATTAATATGCCCTTCCTTCATTAATAAATTCAAACTTTGAGCAACGAGAGAGGATACCCGATCCAAAGGATCATTCAAAATTTATTATTGATAAGCAGATCGGTAGAGTGAACGGTCTTGATCGAGAAGTCTTGCTTAAAGGGATGGGAAAGAGAAAATCAGATAGGTCTGATAGATTGGTTTTGACTTTTGACTTTCATCCTGCACTTCAGGTAGTGCATAATATTCTTCGAGAATTGCAAATTTTGGTTGAATCGGTACCTGTACTTAAAAAGCTTTTGCCGATTGCTCCGAGGTTAAGCTTTAGGAGAGCGAAGAATTTGAAGGATATTTTGGTGAGGGCTAAAATGCAGCCTATGGAGGAGGGGTCCAAGGGAATGTTTTGCTGTGGAAAGGCCAGATGTAAAGTTTGTAAATTTGTTGAAACTGGATCGACCTTTATGGGTAATGTTGAGAAGCGGTCTTTTCATATCAATCATTCCTTTGATTGTGACTCTCAAGGAGTGGTATATTTAATAACATGCAAGAGATGTAGCAAACAATATGTGGGGAGCACAATAACACCATTTAGGCTAAGGTTCAATAACCATAAGAGCTCATTGAGACGATATGAAAGTGGACAAAGGGGAATTTGTGGGGAACACCTGTATGCACATTTTTTTGATAATGAGCATATAGGTATGAAAGATTTATCGGTTAAAATAATTGATGTTACCGACGTTAGGGATCCAACAGCAAGGGAAGGTTTTTGGATTGAAAAATTAAAATGTTATACTCCTCTGGGATTGAATGTAATGGAAGTTTGAAATTTATGTAAATTTAAGGAAGAACGATAAGATATATAAGGACTCTATTCTTTAACTGTGAGCTGCTGAAGAAGGGGCCGGTCCCCGAAACGTAAGTTGTGAATTTTTCTTCTTTTTTAATAAAGTTTTTATGATGTTTATATATATATATATATATAGATAGATATACAGTGACACGCAAAAGTATCGCAAAAGTATTGGACACATAAGATTTTTTAAGAAAATAATAACTTCTCTTGTCGCTACTAACCTAAAATTTGAACTGAATAGAGTAGATATTTAGGATAGACTATGTATGAGGAGAATTAACGAATTGTTTGCTCACACAAAAATTTATTGACAAATACAACAGAAAGTATCACGCAAAAGTTTTGGACACATGAATAAACAGCGTTCAATATTTAATGGCGTATCCCTTATTTGAAATTACAGCTGTCAGACGTTTGGAATAATTTGAGATGAGTTTCTTGCAGAAATCAGCACTAATGTTATCCCACACCTGTCGACAAATGTCCTTGAGATCATTCAGGTTTTGTGGATTCCTCTGATCAACTCGAAGTTTAAGCTCCTTCCGCAGATTTTCTATCGGATTTAGATCAGGCGACTGACTAGACCACTCTGAAACCCTTACTTTCTTTGCCTGAAGCCATTCCTTCGTTTTCACTGCAGTATGCTTGGGATAGTTATCTTGCTGAAAAATCCAACCTTTCTATAGGTTGAGCGATTTTACAGATGAAAGCATGTTTTCCTTTAGTATTTAGCTGTACACAGCATTATCCATTGTTCTTTCGATGATATGCAGTGCGCCCGTACCATTGGAGGAAAAACAACCCCAAACCATTATATTTCCACCACCATGTTTGATTATGGGGATGGTAATTTTAGGGTCATATGAAGTACCCTCCTTTCT
This sequence comes from Heliopora coerulea, assembly GCA_030142905.1. Lineage (NCBI taxonomy): Eukaryota > Metazoa > Cnidaria > Anthozoa > Scleralcyonacea > Helioporidae > Heliopora > Heliopora coerulea. The sequence continues at coordinate 393,211 of JASJOG010000133.1, read as the reverse complement.
CCAGACGTGTCTCGAGCTGTTTCGACCAAAAAGCTCGATTTTAGTCTCGTCAGACCATATTTTATTCCAAAACGAAGCATGCTTCTCGAGATTACGATTGGCAAACTCTAGACGAGCCTTCACGTGCTTGGCCTTCAGCAGAGGGGTCTTTCTAGGAGTTCGAGAATGCAGCCCCACCCGGTGGAGTGTACGACTAATTGTATCCTTGCTAACCTTTGTGCCAGCTGCCTGCTGTTCCTGCTGAAGTTCTCCTCGTGTTGTGAATGGCTTGTGCATCACTTTCCGAACAATGGATCTAGCTGCTCGTTCACTTACTTTACGAGGACGCCCTTTTCGAGGCAGATCGGTAGTCAGCCCATGTTCCTTCCACTTCCGAATGATGGCCCCAATCGTACTAATCGGGATCTTGAGCACGTCAGAGATCTTTTGATATCCCATTCCACGATTATGATGGTCAATTATAACCGTACGAAGTTGTTGAGAGAGCTCCTTTGTCTTCGCCATTCTGAAAACCTTCCCATGTGACAGCCAAATCTTCAATGACCATTCAAAGCACACAGAGACGTCATGGTGCGTGGTGTGCTCTGATTGGTCGGCGGAGATTTGCAAATAAATATGAAATAGACTTCAGTCCAAAACTGCAATTTTTATCCTGCTATATTTATATTTTCAGAATGTGTCCAAAACTTTTGCGTGTTACTTTCTGTTGTATTTGTCAATAAATTTTTGTGTGAGCAGCCAATTCTTTATTTCTCCTCATACAGAGTCTACCCTAAACATCTACTATATTCAGTTCAAGTTTTAGGTTAATAGCAACAAGAAAAGTTATTATTTTCTTAAAAAATCCTGTGTCCAATACTTTTGCGTGTCACTGTATGCCTGCATGAAGAGAATAGTTCAGATCTTTTGTTCAGCAAGTTTTTCTTGTTTGATTTCAGGATAAACATTTTTTCTCCAAGGCAAAGATTGCATCTTCTTGAGCCGTATTTGTATGAGCTTGCGTGCTTAACGATTGACCATTTTATTTGGTATTCCCGGTTTTCCATCTTCAGTCGCCAAATGTATTTGGAAAGTTCTGTTTCGTTGGCGTACTGTATGTTTGTATGGCGTACTGTATGTTTGTACGGCGTACTGTATATCTCAACTCACTGGAAAAGCGATTTGGCAAGAACATCGGCTTATACAGAGATGATGGCCTTGCTACCCTAAACACGTGTTCTGGCCGCCTGGCGGACAAGGCGAGAAAGGACCTGATACGCATCTTTAAGGACTTCAGGCTACAAATCACGACGCACACGAACCAAAAAATAGTTAACTTTCTCTACGTTACTCTGAACTTAAACGACGGCAAACACAAACCATACAGAAAACCGAACGACGACCCACTTTACGTTCACCGCCATTCTAACCATCCTCCATCTATCATAAAACAACTACCGGCCTCAACCACAGAATATCTAAGCTATCATGCGACCAAGAAACATTTGACTCCGCTGCTCCTCTATACGAGAATGCTTTCAAACAAAGCAACTTTAACGTGCAGCTCACATACACCTCAACTAGCGTTCCCCATGACCAAGAAACATACCCGGACAGAAGTAACACGGCAAACCAAACCAACAACAGACGAAGTAGAAACAGGCACGCGATATGGTACAATCCCCCATACACCAAAAACGTTAAATCGAACATCGGCAGACAATTCCTTAGTCTAATAGACAAACACTTCCAGCTACTAACAGACTTCACAAACTTTTTAACAGAAACACGGTGAAAATAAGCTATAGCTGTATGGAAAACCTTAAACACGTTATACGTGGACACAACAACCGCATTCTTCGAAATGGACACCGTGCAAGCACCAATAAGAATAACACAAACACTGACACAGACAGACCAAATTCTGACACAAACGCAAAAGACAAAGTTAGTAACGCAAGCTCTAACAACACCACAAACACACGTGAGAACGGTATCAACAGCAACAGCGACAATTCATGCAACTGCAGACACAAAAACGAATGCCCAACCTTGGGAAACTGCCTGGCAAAAAGCGTCGTCTACAAAGCCGAAGTAAAGACCCCCAATAATGGATCAACGAAAAGGTACATCGGCATGACAGCAAACGACTTCAAGCATCGTTACCGCAACCACCTGAAGTGCTTCCGAAACATACAGTACGCCAACGAAACAGAACTTTCCAAATACATTTGGCGACTGAAGATGGAAAACCGGGAATACCAAATAAAATGGTCAATCGTTAAGCACGCAAGCTCATACAAATACGGCTCAAGAAGATGCAATCTTTGCCTTGGAGAAAAAATGTTTATCCTGAAATCAAACAAGAAAAACTTGCTGAACAAAAGATCTGAACTATTCTCTTCATGCAGACATACATATTATAATTCGCTGGCCAGCTGATTGCGGGTACTACAGCATCACAGTTAATTTTAGACAATTTGACCCATATTATGTAAATGAATAGTAGAAACGAACTGTCAGTTGCCTGATGATCGTGTTGTAGATACGTGAAACTCCGAGTAGCAAACGGGTTACTTCATAAAGATTTACTACAAATTTGTTTCGTATGGCAAGCTGAGCCTGCCACACTCGTCAGGTAGTGATCGCGTGTGATATCACACGCAATCACTACCTGCAAATAGCTGCAAATAACTCTGCTGATGTAGCCCAAGCATTCAACGCGTACTTTTCGAATATTGGCCGAAACTTGGCCACTTAAACACCTACGCCTAAAGTTGGGCCCGAGTTTTATCTCGAGTCAACAGAGAAACCGTTTTGTCTGAAACCTCTCACAGTGAACCGAGTTCGGAAATTGTTGAGTGTAATTAACGAAAGAAAAACAGCGAGTCTATATAAGATTCCGTGCAAACGTCTAAAATTAGCAGTCGATATAGTTTTTCCATCACTAACACAAATATTTAGTAAGTCAAGAAGTACTAGTATTTTCCCAACAGAATGGAAATTGACCCAAGTGCCGCCCATATTTAAAATGCAGCAAAAGCGACCCAAATGAGTTTGCTGACTCATTGCCAATCAGGATTCCGATGAATACATAGCAAGTTAACAGCTTTAACTGAAGCCAGAAATAGTTGGTCGGTTAACATCCATAATGGCCTTCTTAACGGAGTTGTCTTTATCGATCTTAAAAAGGCTTTCGACACTATCGATCATAATATTATTATACGGAAGCTTCAAAAATGTAGTGTTAACAAGAGCAGTCTCAAATGGTTTGAATCGTACCTTTGCAATTGCTCCCAAGTATGTAAGGTAAACGGCCACTTACCTAATGCAGTTCCGTTCACATGTGGTGTCCCACAAGGAAGTAATTTAGGGCCGTTATTATTTTTAGTGCATATAAACGATCTGCTTAATTGTCTCAGTCTAGCTTCTTCAAGAATGTTTGCTGACGACCCAAGTATAAGCTATGAAGCCAACACGCTTGTTGACTTAGAAAATGTGATAAACTCACAGCTAAAAAAGCTAAGTTGCTGGCTAAAAGCTAATAAACTCAGTCTTAACCTTGCTAAGACAGAATTCATGGTAATTGGGTCGTGCCAACGACTCCATACTCAGAACAATGACCAAATTAATATCGAAACTGATGGGAAAAAGATTAACAAAGTTGACGAAGTTAAATCGTTGGGACTGATAATTGACAAACATCTGTCTTGGTTAAGGCATACAGATTCAAAATCTAAGAAAATCTCCTCGGCTTTTGGCACCCTTAAACGCACAACACCATTTGTGCCCATGACTACAACAATTCAAATCTACCAAGCATATATTCAACCACACTTTGACTATTGTAGTTCTGTTTGGGACGGGCTCAGTGCAACATTGAGTGACAAATTGCAAAAACAGAAAAAATCGAGCTGTTAGGGTTATTACTAGGCCTAACTATGATACTAATGCCAAATCTATCTTGGACGAGCTGGGCCGGGACGATCTTTCCACGCGCCGAAAGAAGCTTAAGGCAGTTTAATGTTTAAGACAATTACAGGACTTGCCCCACTGTATTTAGAAAATTTATTTACCTTCCGCAGAACGAATTACAACATGAGAAATGCAGAAAATAAATTGAATCTGCCAAAGCTACATACAAACTATTTAAAACGTAGCTTCAGTTATAGTGGGGCATTTTTATGGAATAACTTGCCCCGTAACTTACGTATAATAGATTCACTTCGGCAATCTTGTAAATCAATATTTTTAACATAGTTTTGTACTTTATATATTTTAACTCCGTGCTGTAATACAGTACAATAATATAGTACAATAATATAGTACAGTAATATAGTAATGTATTTATGTATCTGTCCTGTAATATAGTTGTATATAATGTATCTTTGCTGAAGATTTTACCGTGTTTAAATAAAGATTGATTAACTGATTGATTTATATATGTATATGAACGAATGATACACAAGAATCCACTTTGTATCAAAGTTTAAAAGTATTTATTCAAAATGAACGTTTCGCCGCCGTTTCGCAAATTAAAGTGTCTGCAATAGACATTGTGCAATACCTTTCACCGAGGCAGTAGGTTTGTCTTTCATTTCATCCTTTACAATTTGTCCACTGGTGATGGGATCAGTTTGGTTTACTATGTCTGTTTGTACGTCTTTTGCACTAATAAAAACATCATCATATAACATTTAAATCGATAAGAGTAATATAACATAGTATAATATAACGGGACTTTTGACTGGCCACCATGCTTGCTACAATTCTTAATGGAGCACGGGAAAAAGCGCAGAAAAACATTCCGACAAAATATTCTCGCAAAATTTTTGATTTATTGTTTAAAAAAGCGATTTTGTTCTCTAAAATAGAGACAGAAAACATGTTGGGAGTCGGGAACAGGTTTTCAAGCGACTTTTGGGCTGGACTTTGGCGAGGAAGAAGTGTTTGAGGCGTGAGTTAAAAAAACCAAAAAAAAAAAAACCCAAAAAAACCACTCGATAAAAACAAAAAGAACTATTAACTAATCTCTGGCAACATTTAAAGAAAGGTGATGACGATGAAACATTTAAATTGAATACAAACGGTTCAGATAACCAACTGTAAACAGAAAACACAACCCTGAAACACGTCCTGTGACATTCATCAATTTACTGCCACAATATTCAAAAATACTGTATGTAAAAAGAATAACATGGAAATAACTACCTAATATATTCTCTCTGTCTGCTATATGTTTTCTTTCTTCAATACTCTTAGCTTGGTTTAAAGAAAAATGCTGGCTTTGTGAATTATTGTTGTAAAATAATCGAATCTCCAGGCCGTAAGATCACCAAATTTTCAAGCGGCCGATCAAAAATGTTTCGAACCTTTGGCTTACGTACGGAGACAGCAATTTTTAATAAGCAAAATAAAGTTTGTTTTCTATTATTTTGTGTTTAATTTAATATTACAAAAGAAAGAGTCCGTGATTTAACGTGTTCCAATGAGTTATGGATGCACTCAAAAATCTCTGACCTATCGCATCAAGGACGTTTTAGGCTTTTTTGGTTCTCTCCGAGCTTCCCGCGCGCATCCATAACTACATAGAGCACGCCAAATGATGAACCTGTTCTCTCCCGCAAACCTCTCCTTATCCGACAATGTTTCGTTACGTTTTGGTTCTCCATTGCCTTTTCTGAAGAAATACCATGCCAGTTTGTAAATATCATCTTCATTTTCAACCCCTA
>JASJOG010000133.1:315000-382500 GCA_030142905.1 Heliopora coerulea | reverse complement strand
CATTGCATGGCAAGAGTGCTTTCCTGGTGTCATTAAATATTATTAATACTACTAAATGCTAGTGTTACTGGTACTTCGCTTCAGTGTTTACAAAAAGAACGAATTCTCAGAGAATTACATTCTATTATTTTAAATCTCTTTATTTACTGGTTATAAAAGACTCTTATCCTCATAACAGCTTCGATAAACGAGAACCTCTCACAGCGTGCCAAATCTCGTCTCGCTGCGTAACAATGTTACATTTCGATTTCTGATAGTGCCCACTCACTTCTACAATCACGTCTAACAAGGGGGCTATTAAACACTCAAACACTAGAATTTCGATATTGCCCAGGAAGCAAGCCTTCCCTTAACACTCATTGGCCCCCACAAACCCCGTAATCCAACGTCCGTCCATGATACGGACTTTGGATTAGTGAGTATGCACACGATTCTTCACCCTGGCGTATGGAAGTCTCTCATAATAGCATAACTCCTCCTAACTATTCGCTCGCCAATGTCGCAAAACGTCCTGAACACTCTTGTAACTAAATCGTATAAATCACCATGAACATTTGTATGCAACAATCCTACCGTTCAGATCAGACCTAATGCAAATACTGCAATCAGCTTGGCAACGCAACTCCATGGCCAGAAAATTTGGACATTTGAGCCCGCGTGTCAGTCAGCGTCTTCCAACAAAAATTTAAGAATTTGAAATACAGTGAAACCTGTATTACGCGGCCCTCCAGTAAGCGGACACCCGGTATTAAGCGGACATTTCCCAAAGTTCCGAAATGAAGCCCACATATTTCCTATAAATAAAACTTCAATCAAGCGGACACTTCTATTAAGCGGACGCGGACACCTAAATTGCAAAAATGTAAAAACCCTGTGTAAAACGGACAGTATTTTCTTTATTTTTTCAATATCTTAACGGATTTTGCCCATTGTTTGCCTGACGCTACAGTCATTACGTTTAGTCACCACGGAAGTATTCAGCAGTATGCAATATTCATCGTTCGGTACAAAATTTCTTTGTCTTTGATATTTCGAAATAATACAATTGCGTTAGATGAGATAAAATTGTTTTTATTGAAGTTCAACATCAAGGTTATCCTTAGCCAACTTATTTCTCAACCAGTCGCATGAAAAGTGATCTCATCAAAACTTGTATGCAGAAGGACGTTCCAAGCCATATGCAGCACCTCTGTTAATCCGTTTCCTCTTGATTGTAACTTTTTCATTGCTTGTTTGCCGTTTAAGAAGCTTTGTGGAAATTAAAATTCAAGAACGAAAACTGTCGCGCATCGAGGATTTCTTCGCACACAAACAATAATTTCTTGATTCCGCAACTTTTACGCTTACATAGTGTGTTAACTATGGACTTTGAAGAACCAAGATTTACTTAATATTTTGTCGTTCCGTTATACTTGTAAATTTGAAAACATTTGATTTGTATTGTGAGCACTATTCATTTAACAAAGTCTGTGTTTTCTTTCTAAACATATGCTCGACCGCGTCATGAAACCAGGAGCCTGGTGACGAGAACCTCTATTGAGCGGACACCTCTATTAAGTGGACACTAACTTATTCCCCGAGGGTGTCCGCTTAATAGAAGTTTGACTGTATCATAATGGCCGCGAGGCGAGAAAAGCGCTCTTTTGCCGTCGACTATCAACAATTGAACTCGTTATCCTCGGTTGTTTTATACGACGAAAGTAAGAGAAGAAAAGGCATGTTTTACGAAGAGGAGAGAATAAGCCATTGCTACGTTGACCATTATCATGGTCTACGGAAAAACAGCTTTGGAATTTGGTATAATTATATAAATTACTTTAAGAGTTTTGCTCTATTAGCTATGTAACCATCTACAACGAGTGGTGTGCTTGTACATGTATTATCAGACAAGTTTTAATTTTCGCGAGTCTTCCCCCCAGGTCTATCCGTGGCATATATTATATATCTTAATCCTACCCAACCTTTCGGGGCAAATAGCTTGGAGCAATGGTAAACTGCTGACCTCAACAATCGGAGACTCTGAAAGCCATCTTTTCACTGGTGCTTTGATACCAAATGTGGCTTATTCTGATCATTTTCTTTCCATGAAAATGAACATGCATTTTCAACAGTTCTTTACGCTGGAAGTTGAAGGTCATAATAACCATGGCTAAGGAGAAGATTGTAAACAATCTTCTTCTTAGCCATGGTAAACAATTGAAATGAATTTTGGAACAACTTTGTTCAGGTTCTCTGACAAAACGTACTTGGATATGAACAGAGGTAGAGTTGTGTTACGAGATTCTGCCGTTACAAATTCAAAATCATGGATTTGATTTATGTAGTCATTCATCAAATATCGCATTCTGCACTATCCCTAAGTATTTTTATAAGCTTAAAACGGAGCATAAATTTTCCATAACTAGCTTCGGAATGGAACAAGTTAACAGTAATCTCTGTAGAATATATCAGTGTTATTTTAAGCAGTAAGAGAAGTAGAATTAAAAGCCATCGTTGCAAACTGGATAATATAAGCAGATTCAGCTAACAGTGCCATTGTTTGAATCCTCGTTTATGCAGAGCCTAATATTCTATTTCTCCATAAGCGTTTGTCTCCCTTAAAAGAACGCTCTTGTAACGCGGGCGCAATGTCCGGATTTTCTGGCCATGAATATCTAACTGTCGATTAATAATACGCAGCAGCACGTAACGCTGTAAAGCCGTGATATTCAGAAAAAGATACAAAAATACAAACAAGGAAGCCAATTTTCTTGTAATGAATTTGGAAAACTAACAAGTATCAATTAGTTTCCATTAACTCTTTATCAGCGTCGTAAGATTGCTAAGTTTTTATTCGGGCATACGCAAGACGAATTTACTCGTGAAATGGAGAGCTCCAGCAGGGAAAAAGTTAATACAATTGAATTATTTACTTTCAGTGTTATATGAAATGGCAATTACCTGAGGCTTTGCCCCCGTCAGCTATTGCTTCAAAGTAATTCAGAATACATAATCTAATTCTTAATACCATAATAATTCTTAATATCACAGTCTAGAACAAGAGTTCGCATTCACCGTCGGTAATACAACTTAAAAACATTCCGAACAATATAAAGAAAACAATTGCGACTTACAGCCTCATCTGACAACAGCTCAAGAATTGCCTTGATTGTAGTGAGGGACAATTTAGATTTGTTTACATCCACTATTTGACTCTCGCCTGATAATTGTTTTTCTTGGTCGTCTTCAGAATCCACTAAAAGGTTATAATTGTATTATACTGAGTACAATTTCTTATATATCTAAGACCGACTGATATGGAAAGATTGTCATCCCCCCAAGAAACTGGAAATTTTAACATTTGAACAAGTCACGCTTCGCTAAAAAAAGTTAAACGTAGTTCAGTATGTGTAAATATAGGTCCTTGGTATGACACGTTAAGCAGTGAAAAAACGGAATAAGTTCCTTAATAAAACATATATATCATATAAAGCTAGAGGGTATTTGTCCAATAATTTAGTAACCAATTCAACACCGCCCTTTTGAATTAACAGGGCGGCAAATTGAGGTGAACTTGATTTCCATATCTGGAATGCTAACTAACTAGTGAAATATGAAGCCAAGATGGCCGTCCACGGATAGCTATTTTGTACGTCAATTTTAATCCCCTACGCAGTCTTGTACGTCAGTTTTAGTCTCCCACGCAACTTTTACACTTTCCTGTACTGTTTCCCGAAGAATTTTGTTTGAAAATTCACACAACACATTTCTCCAAAATACAGAGGTGAGTTTAAAAATTTCAAATATATTTCGACAAAGTCAAACCGAGTAACAGGTTATATATTTTCACGAAAATAAATTTCCCAACTGACGAGATATCTGATTAAACGGTTTCGAAAAATTACTTTAGAAAACTACCAAGTGCTCGTCCTCTTTTTACCGTTAGTTTACCATCTTCAGACAATTTAGTACACTTCCTAGGCCACACGGCAATAATGAATCCTTTTAAATACTCGAATATAAAAAAGTGGTCCAGTAATATCTCGTCTAAACACTTGTTCCATTTTTGCGAATGTTTTCGAAGCCGAACCAAACAAAAACTGAAGATTAAAGTCGTTTAAAGGGCTGGAACTGACGTATAAGATAGCGAAAAGGGCTGGAACTGACGTATAAGATAGCGAAAAGGACTGAAACTGACGTACAAAATTACCCTACATGGGCGGCCACCTTGGCTTCACTTCTTTCTCCGCCAAATGACTGGGAGTTAGCCATTCCAGGTATGGAAATCGAGTTCACTAGCAAAATGTCTTTCCCTAGTTTCCCTTCCGTTAGTTCGAGAACTTTGAGATTAAGGAACTGCGGTTTCGCGTTTGTTTAGAAAGATAATTTTTATTCATAAACAAGTGCTTCTTTCCTGCGAAAAGTGATTCCTTTTTTGGCTCTGCCTATGCGTATGTTTCGTACAAAGCAAGGAAAATAAAACTACGTGCTAAAAAAGATAAAATTATAATTCACTTAGAGTACGGACGGTTTCAAATTGAAAAATTGTTATATATTTTTTATTTAAAAAGTGAAAAAAAATTAGGGGCTAAAATAGAGCGGCCTGTGACCATGACCTTGAACATTTCATCCGGTTTGTTCGGTTTGCTACCCACTCAGCCCCAAATTTATCTAATATTTATTCTTCAATTGGTTACCTACGATTGAGAGAGATTTAGCTGCAAGTCCCCTACAGTTAATATATGATTTCTATGGATTCAACGGAGTTGTTCGAACTTAGGAAGGAGAAAGTTCCCAAAGCCGCCATGAGAAACGTTAGTTAACTTATATCTACAGTTGTAGCCAACTTGACTTAATGACGTATGTTTAAGTAAAGCCTTACCCAAATAATAGTACAGGTTGGTATAAGTACCATGACAAAACTACTGACACCATGATCAAACGACCATGCATGTTTATGAAAGACGATGACATTCCTTTAAGGAACAATCTAAAACGCTTGAATGGAACATTTGGAACACCTGGAACACCTGGAACATCTGGAACATCTCAAATATCACTGTTTTCCTCCCTTTTTTAATATTTTTGAAAATTAAAAATATTTGTTTGAAAGCAGACTTCAATCATCGACCTCTCCATATCACCACAATTATGCGAATGGACAGATTCACACTGTTTAGTTCACGGGGCCGTATCTAGGCTATCCAGACTCGCGGTGACATTTCATGTGCGTCTCCAATAATAAATTAACAGTCAAGTGCGTTTAGTGATAAACAAAAGCACAGGCGCACAAATTAACTCTCTTTTAATACTTATCCTGAGATAAACCAGTTAACTAATGCCATGAATAGCCCATGAATTTCAAAATTCAAAAGGATTGTAAGGTCATTCGTCTAATATGTTTCTTCGCCCAGTTCTAGACCTCGCAGTCAAAGTCAATTCCATCTGGCAGGTCGTTTACGTAGTTTATCAAAGTGCGATCGAATAATTGAATTTCACTCGTCGAATTACGCAAAGGTCTTTACACACGATCCGTCACTCAATTTTGCCAAAGACATCAAATTCACAGGCATAAGCGGTTCGATCGGGTGTCCTTTCGGGGCTCATCGGATTACACTCAAAACGGACTGATGTCAGATTGTTTTTATGTTAGAGGAAACTTTTGAGTCCTAACAGACTTTTGCGTAATTCGATGAGTGAAATTCGATTGTTCGATCTCATTTTGATAAACTACGAAAGAAGCATGGTAGAACTGGCTTGGACTGCGTGGTCTAGAAGCGGGCGAAGAAACATATTAGGTGAATGGCATTACAATCCTTTTGAATTTTGAAATTCGCGGGAAATTCAAAGCATCAGTTAACTGTTTTATTTCAGGATAAATATTAAGAGAGAATTAATCTGTGTCCCTGTGCTTTCGTTTATCACTAGGGTAAAGGTTCATAACTGACTCACTTTACTGTTAATTGATTATTGCAGACGCGCTTGAAATGTCACTCTGAGTCTGGGTAGCCTAGATACGACCCGGTTCACTGTGAACTAAACAACGTGAATCTGTCCATTTGCATAATTGTGGTGATATGGGGAAGCCGATGACTAAAGTCAAACAAATATTTTAACTTTCGAAAATATTGAAAATGGAGGAAAACAGTGATTTTTGAGATGTTCCTTGTGTTCTAGGTGTTCCAGACGTTTAAGGTGTTCCAAGTGTTCCATTCCGCATTTTAGATGGTGCCTTCTTTTAAACTTCCATTTAAATGGGCGGACACTCACACTTGCGACAAATTAACGCAAGGAAGTTGGCGGCCAATTAGAGGAAGTTGGCGGCCAATTAGAGGAAGTTGGCGGCCAATTAGAGGAAGTTGGCGGCCAATTAGAGGAAGTTGGCGGCCAATTAGAGGAAGTTGGCGGCCAATTAGAGGAAGTTGGCGGCCAAACGAGTAGCAAGTTGCAAATTGTAGCAATTTGTGTATTCTTGTTTGGTCAAAGCTGAAGTGAAAAATTCGGATCTACACATTTAATAAAAACTTTGTAACATGAATGTTACCTGTAGTCATTACTTTCTGAACGACTTGTGTGGCAGACAACTTTTTCTCTTTGTTTTGATTGACTGGAATAGGACCTTGGGTATCCATGAAGTCTCTTATGATGAAACAAAAATTTGAAGGGTTACAAGCAGTTAACATGTACATTTTTCCCAACAATTATAGTAACAAAAAAAACCAGTTATAACATATCAATATAACGTGGTTTAAGTATCTCAAAATAGCTGGAATGGAATCTTATTTGCGATGTCAGGAATAAGAAGTTACATCAATCAAGGTAGAAATTACAGGTAGGCAATGACTTGCGAGGATGCTGGAAATAATTCGTTTATATCATGGGGTACCACAATAGCATTGAAAATTTGATTTTCTGCTCCTATTCTGTTCGTAAGAGTTTTTAAGCCCGCACGAAGAAGGCAACCATGAGTAGCTGTTTATTTTTAATTTTAAATGATAGATCGTACAAAGATGGTGGTGAATAACCGTAGAAAATTTTTCTTTCAGAAGATGAGAAGGGTTGACTAAACAATTTAGCCTAGATATATCTCTCATTTAAGATAATTCCAGGCACGCCAAATCAACTCACTGGGCCGACATGGGACTTTCTGACGCAAGCTAAACGAAAATAACTGATAACTTCAAAATACATAATTAATGTCTGTTGTATGTAGCGGAAATGTTCAAAAAATACAAAATGTTATAAAAATCTCAAGTTTGCTTTTCCCTTTGAATATCTTGTTTGCTACTTTTTGGTAATTTCAATGGGATTTGTCTACGGCTGTCGAAAAATAAGGAGTTCTGATGGAGTGAAGGCAGTATATGTGATTGGCTAGATGGAAAGATCAAACTTCTTGTAAGCTTTTAATTGAGAAGATTTCGATGTCGTGTTCAATGTCCTGAAAATAGTATTGAACTCAAAAACAGTGGTCAGAAATCAGGAGTCCAAGCTCTTAGAAGACATTTCGACGGTGCCGGATATAGTCTGTGCGCAGGCTATGCCAGGCAACGCTTGTATCTCACAAAAAAACGCGGTTCAGACAGTTACTATGAGTTGACGTACTGACAAACTTATGCAATGGACAGATTTCTGTAAAGAGAAACGTTCTGGAAGCCACCATGGGTTATCTTCAATTTTAATACAATTTTGAATATTCATCAATTCAATTATTCAACTTTGTTTGTCTTTTTGAGATGATAAAATCAGAATGCCACGTGTGAACGTCTTGTAAAATAAAAGGCAGAAAACACTCATAATAAGGAAATCAGAATTTGAGTTTTGCGAGTGGGTATATGTAAAAACAAGACGCACTCGAAGTTTCCCGTGACATCCAAAGATTTAGAAAAGTTGATACAGTTTGCTTCATTTTATAAGGGTAAGAGTAACGTATGGAAATGATCCTTTCAAAATTATAAGGGAACAATTCTGATGAAGAAAAATCTGGAGTGCCTAGATACCGCGACTTTTGAGACCTAACCGGGACCTATTGCGAAAATGGAATTTTTGGCCTTCCGGCTGGAAATCGAACCTGCGACCTCGCAAACCTTGTGCGATGCTCTGCCAACTGAGCTACGGAGGCCGTTGCCCAGAGCATGGCCACGAGTTCAGTATTTATGAAGTGGGAATGCCAAAGTGAAGAGTATATTCAAAAACATTATAGCATATGTATATTTTTTGGACACTTTTCATTTTTATATTTTTGGACACATTTCATGGACACGATGGCTCATCATACTCTCTTCTGGGTCGAGAATTTAACCAGAAATTTTTTCGGTCGAGAATCGAGAAAAAGCACGAGAAAATCGCCGAGCTTTGTGCCCTTTCTATAGCTGAAATTTTTTCAATCATTATAACTTTTGCAGTCCAGATCTTTTCATTACTCCAGATTTTTTAACTGATACTGTTTTTGTAGTGTAGTTCTTTTCAGAATCGAGACTTTCGATTCTTCGGGATAAACTGCCTTTATTTATACTGGATAACCCTATCAGCTACATAAGCTGCTCTGCCTAGAGGTCCAGTAAAGTAAGGGCCACCCCTCACGGGTACAGTGTTACAATCGGAGGAAACCGGAGTACCCGGAGAAAACCTGCGATGCTTGGTAGAGTCAAACTGGACAATAGTCTTCTCACATGTGACAAAGGTAACTTTAATCAGATACCTGCATGGAGCCGGAATCGAACCCTAGTCGCACTGGTGAGAGACACGTGCACTACCACAGAGCCACCAGTACCCCCAATTACGTTAAGACAACGGGAAAGGTCATATATAAGTATTATCCAAAGCTGGGGGGTTACCGGGGCCGTTGAACCTTCCATTGGTCGATACGACGTTGCTCCATTCTAATCCGCTTTGTTACCTTTTGCGAATCAGTAAAAAGCAAAGGGGAATAAGTCAGGTGCACAATGCATGAATTGAGCGAGTTCACACTGCGCTCTAAAGGCAGAGACTGCGTTAAGATAATATAAGAACAAACTATATGTAGCACTGGTACAACCTTAGTGTTTCCCTCAGGGTTTGGTGTTTAAGAATAAAAATTTTACCACACTCAACTGATGTTTTACTCGTTATTAATACTGATGTGATATAAATTAAGATTGCTTACTCGATAACGTTTGTAATACTTGACGTAAATTCTCTATTTGGTTTACTTTGAAGTGACGTGACATCACATCACGTGATCAGACATTGTTTTCGTGACTTGTTATTGTGTGTAAGGTATATCTGATTTCATTTCTTGCCAGGTGTACCATGATTTGTTTAGTGATGAAAAAAACTTACAGTTGAGGTCTCTTCCACGACAGACCAAGCTGCTGCTGATGAATGATGCGATCTTCTTCCAGGACATAATTTACAAGCTCTTTAACTTGCTTTTCATTCATAAGCCAAATTTCGAAAAATTTCTTGGAATCGGTAGCTTGAAAATGTCTGGGAAATACATAATTCATATCATGTTTAGCAGAGAATTTAGATGATGACACAGCATGGGCTAGTAAAACAGGACAATAATAGTAATTCATATGTTTAATATGAAAATCATATCTAATTCTATCGTATAACTGCTATAACTACAACAAAAAAATTTTAGCATGGTGAAGTTTAAGGCAACAAGATTGGAATTGTTCTTTTTGGTTTGGTTTCAACTTGTGTTCGAATGAACCAAGGATGTACGAAGCTAAATTAGAATGTGAAACTTGTGGATCTTAGATTCAGCAAAACGGCACGCTTTTGTGCTCGAAACGTGCAAATGACGTGTGGCTGGCATTTCCCCATTTTCCGTGCTCGTTTCTGAGAAGTTAAAAGAGTAAATAAGCAGGATAATCACAGGCTTTCCAACTGTAGCCCGCAGTGATGAAAAGCTTATTCTCAAACACTCGCTATATGTCTCTCCATTCTGTACTTTTCTTTGTATAGCTATTCCCTATGACCTCAAAAAATTGCTTAAACAGTTATTATTAAATCTAAAAATATTTCTAACATTTCGATTTCGTCAAGTAATGTCGAAAGAAACAAAATTCCCTCCGAGCTTTTAGTGGTTGACTTTTACATTTCATATGTCCACAAATATTTTGATTATGAAAATTCAGCTTTTAAATGTGCACTTGAAGACAGTACAGCCATCACAAGAAGAATTGGGGTTCAATAAATTCACTGACTTTCAAAGTGCAATGAACCTAGTCAACCTATCAAGTTCACGTTAATTTTAACTTTTAACACGTTCACCTATAATTAACTGTGAATTGATAAAGACCAAACGAGACTTTAAAGAAACGACAGATTGATCAAAAGAGAGGGCTGATACGTTATATAACACTCATCCAAGAATTACGATTTGTGTTGCCAAACTTTAACATTCATTCATTGATGAAATTTATATTTTAGAAGTGTGAGAGCTTGGAGATATCTTAAGATGACAGATGAACGATCGTCAAGCTCCATCCTCAGAAAAACGATTTCTGAGCCCCAGATGGGGATCGAAGCCGCAGCCTTCTGATGACTAGAGAGACGCTCCAACCATTGAGCCACCAAGACTCAGATTGTGAGCTAAGGTGCAAGTTCGACATATGTGCGACCTAAGCGGAAATTACTATATGTTAATAATGATATTGATGAAATTTATATTTTAGAAGTGTGAGAGCTTGGAGATATCATGAGATGATAGATGAACGATCGTCAAGCTCCATTCTCAGAAAAACGATTTCTGAGCCCCAGACGAGGATCGAACCCGCAACCGTCTAATGATCGGTGAGACGCTCTAACCACTGAGCGACCAAGACTCAGAAGGTGAGCTAAGGTGCAACGTAACTCCTACCTAAATTTCTTTTGTAATTCTCGATATTGTTCTGTAATCCGTTCGTAATCATCCGTTAAACTTTGGTTCTCTTCCCTGTTTAAAAAAAAAGACCTCGTCCTTATCATACCAGTATCATCAAAGATTGAATTCACTCGTCTGTTCGTTCGTTCGTTCGTTCGTTCGTTCGTTCGTCCGTTCATTCGTTCTAAAACAGACTTTTTCTTTGTAATGGCAAAAAATATATTCAAGACATAATTATGTAAAACTAAGAAGGCAATTATAAATTGTGCCGATAAGCTCGTAGGTATAATTGGAGTTATGTATATGAACAAAGGAAGAAATGTATGAGCAAACAAGTGGCATGACCTAAACAGTGCGCACTTTGGCGAACGTTTTAATCACTGATTACCTCAGAACAAAAGAACAACGAAAAACAACCAAACATTACCCAAGATCAAGGCGATAGCAAGATAGATAGACAGTTAATTATAAAGATATATAGGACGATAGATCGATGGCTATATAGACAGACAGACATACGAAAAATGGATAGATGGACGGATGGACGGAGGTACGGAAAGTAAATAGGTACGCAGGTAGGTTGGTAGGTAGGTAGGGGGAGGAAGGGAGGGAGGGAAAGATAATAAGCATACACTCTACTGTAGGTCAATAGCGTCATAGGGTTACCCAGTCTCTATTTTCACAAAATCTCGAAAGAATGTGTACTCACAACAACTTTTACTTCAGAGGTCTTTCGCTCTTCGATAAAGATATCAAAAATTTAGAGTTGCTCTCGGCTATCGTCTCGAGGAACTCTATTCATTTTTTCGTGCGCTCCCAACCTCCCACGAGCATTCATAACTCAAAGGAGCACGCCAAATCGTGAACCATTTCTTGTATAACATAGAATCAGACAAAATAATGGAAAACAAGCTTTTATCGCTGATTAAAAATTGCTTTCTCCTTACGCAAGCCAAAACTTTCAAATGTTTTGATTGGCCGCTTGAACATCGTGTGGTCCTCAAGGCCTTGGGCTTCGATTTTTTTCAGCAACAATTACTCACAAAGTGAGTGCTTTTCTACGGACCAAACGGAGGTTTTTGAAGAAAGAAAACATAACAGACAATTTCAGAGAATGTATTAGGTAGTTATTTCAATGTTTTTTTTATACTTAGCTTTTTCAGATTTTATGGCATTAAATTGATGCAAGTCACAACAAGTGCTACCGGGTTGTGTTTTCTGCTTACAGTATAGTGTCTGAACCGTTTGTGTTTACTTTAAGTATTGCATGGTCTTTACCTCCATTGAAATGTTGTCACAGACCAGTTTGTTGTTCTTTTTATTCTCACCAAGTGTTTCTTCCCTTCTTTTTTTTTTTTTTTTTTTTCTAAAATTGTATCCATCTCTCCGTTGGACAAAGACGCGAAACGTTTCGTTGATCGAGTAGATTCTAAATCTGTTACCCACTTCCAGCTGTCGATAATGTTTTTCTTCGCCATTTCAGAACTCGTTTTTCTTACCATTTCATAACTTTCTCAAGAATTTTTTCTTTCGAAAAGTTTTCCTGCGATTTTTCCAGTGCTCCATCGAGATATGGAGCACGCTTGGAAGCCAATCAACAGCAGCGTTGTATTACATCTATGTTATAATTCTACTTAGAAAACATCAGGTTATTGTTTGGGTAGAAAAACACAGCACTCCTCACCTATAAGACTTTTCCTGTTTGGCCAACTTGGACTTTAAATTATTTAAAGAATCTTGTAATCTAAACGATATCAGTTTTAAAAACATTAACAACTGTTCTTACACTATCCCAACATCATGTAAGAGCAACCTTTCTCTTTATTTTGTTTGTTTTTTCCTCCTTTCTCCAATGTCTCTACCTTTTGAAAAATATTGATTTAGCGTTTTGTAAGTTTTTTATGGGAGAATTGTTTGGAGCCTTTGGAGGATATCAAACATGAAAGAAGGATTAATTTTCACTTCTTACCGTACAAAAAACCAAGACTAACGTCTAATTTTTAGATGTCTTGATAAATATTAACAAGATATCGACATTTAACAAAGAAAAGAAAATAAGTTACTTTAACATCAGATCCGTAACTAGCATTAAGTCTACAGACTTAGTAGGAAAGGCGTCTGACGTCTGAGGCTTCGCTCATGTAAGTGGCATTAAGTAGACCAAGAGAACTGAGAACAGCGTTCGGCTTGGAGTGACCTCCAAGAAGGAAAATAACGTCTGACTTTAATCTCAGAAGTCAGCTGTCGCTTCATGTTTTAGATCTGATATAACACGCACTACAAGTTTGTTAAATGTCGCATAAAACAAACCTCTCAATACCCAAATTTGCGAAAAAAGTTGGAAAATTTATGTTTTCTCTGGTGAAGAAAATTTGGAAGGGATTTGTGGAGAAAAGTAACCGTGTCTTTATCACATAAAAAGACACGACACCGTTACGGTTTTCCTTTGTATTTTCCTGAAGAATTATTTATTACTACTTATAACATGAGCGACAACCCTGTATCGGCAATCTTGATTTTAGAAGAGAAAATAATACCAAAAATTCATGTATCAGCGATAGGATCACCAGGCGGGAATCGTAAACGTGTAACAAATATCATAGCCCAGCATATAATACGAAAGATTGGCATTTTAAATAGAAAAGTGACAAGTAAATTTCAAAATTGTTTAATGGAACTAACGTTTTGTCCCAAAGCTTGCCACATCTTCAGAGATAAATAACAAATACAGTGACGCTAATTTTATAGTGACAGGCAAATGCTAACACATGCGATAACCAATAGAATGGAAGAATAAAAATAAATATTACACTAACTGACGGTAGGTCGACAGACCGTAAAAAGTTAGAGTAAAAGCAATAAAAACGAAAAGGGAAAGTTTACTTATCTCCAAACTAAAGCCTTCTTTAAATGCCAACATGGGCTTAGCTCCACTTTTTTCTGTTTTGATTCATCTTTATTGCTTTTACTCTAAATTTTTACGGTCTGTCCACCTACCGTCAGTTAGTGTAATGTTTATTTTTATTCTTTCATTCTATTGGTTATCGCATGTGTTGGCATTTGCCTGTCACTATATAATTAGCGTCACTGTTTTTGTTATTTATCTCTGAAGATGTTGCAAGCTTTGCGACGAAATGTTAGATCCATTAAACAATTTTGAAATTTACTTGTCGCTTTTCTTTTTAAAATGCCTATCCTTCGTATTACATGCTGGGCTCTGATATTTGTTACACGTTAAAAATTCACATAAATCAATGGTTGTATTACGAGATACAACACGTGCGGTTGTGTCACATTTACAACGACTGATTAAACTTTAAATTCTTTTGTTCGTTCTTGATGAAATATTACTGAGTATTATGACGAGTCTGATAAGTGTATGTATACATGTACGTGTACGTATAATGTATGTGTATGTGCACGCATATGTATATACATAATTTCAGATGACAACATTGAATTTGAAATACAAAGAACATTCTTTTTACCTATTAAGATTCTGATATCTAAGCGTTCTTACCGGGTAATCTTTCTTTTCTGTTGGGACTTTGTGATTGCATTTTCTTCATCCCTCTTTTTCAAAACTTGGAAGTTATATTCAAGTTTTTCTTGGTTTAATTGGTAAGTAGCTTTCATTTGCTGAAGTTGCTGCTCAAGTATCTAAACAGTTTAACGCAAAGACTCTTGAAGCATTTCATGTTGATTTTCATTGACGATGAAAACATATTATCTTTATAGGCGCTGTTATGACAATAATTAGAAAGATGAGGGAAATACTATCGAGGGGACGCTCTGGGGAGAGGCCTTATCGATAATCCAGCAAACAGTAGAAGTAATACTATGAAGTAGTTCTGGTGGAAGATGATATTTCTGGAGCAAGATCGTGCAAAGCAGTGTAACAGTGCTCTGTACGGCTACTGAAGAGAGGACTTACTTGTCGTCAGGCACTAATCACTGGTACTAAACCTGAATTGATGGAAAGGTATTTTATTTGACTACTTCTCATCGTTCCAGTTTATGCGAAAGATAGTGACGTAAGATTAATTGCAGCAGCAAGAGGAAATGAGGAAAAAGTACTGGAAACAGAAAAAGAATTAAAAGAGAAAAAGAAAAACACCGAGAAAGAAGGACTGCATCAAAAATGCTGCATGGGCAGTATGACAGACAGACGGAAGAAGTAAGAGGAACAAACTCGTGGATGTGGTTAAAGGAAGGGAACATCAAAAGAGAAACCTAAGACCTCATCATGGCAGCGCAAGTACAGACCCTTCGAATAAACCAAGTCAAAAGCAAAAATTGATAAAACCCAAAAAGAAGGCAATTGTAGAATGTGCGGAACAACAATTGAGACAGTAAATCATATTGTAAGTGAATGTTCAAAACTCGCCCAGAGAGAGTATAAAAGAAGACACGATTGGGTAGGAAAAAAGATTTACCGGGATTCATGCAAGAAATATGAGATTGATTCAACATAAAAATGGTACCAACACGAGCCAGAAGCAGTTACGGAAAATGAAAAATGTAAGATTTTATGGGATGTCTCAATACAAGCGGACTATGTCATAGAAGCTCGAAGATCAGATATGATTGTGGTGGATAAAGTTAATAAATATTGTGAGATCATTGAGTTTGCCATACCGTATGATAGCAAAATTGAATTAAAAGAATAAGAGAAAATCGAAAACTACCAAGATCTGCGGAGAGAATTAAAGAAAATGTGCAATATGATAGTAAACATTTCGCTAATTGAAAAAGAAGCGATGGGAGCAATTCCAAAGAAGCTGCGGAAAATATTGGAGCAGCTGGGAATAAATACGGGGTTGGTAGAACTACAAAAAGTGTTATATTATACACTGCGAGAATACTATAAAATATCCTTGAAATTTGAGGAGGCCAGTTGCCAGGTGACTGAAAGCCACTGCTTGCCTTAATTGGCTGTCGGTGGTAAGTAACCTCACCTACGGTGTTGGCAAACCTTCCCTGTTAGCCCAAGGACTAGTAAATCCTTCTGACTATCCTGATGTCCTTTACCTTAAATGGTTGAGTGAGCCCAGGACACGTACGTGTCTGAAAGGAACTCTCCTAGTCTAAGAACAAAATAGATCACATTATCCAACTTCAGCTATTGGACTGGCGTTGAGCTTGCCTTAATTTGTCGGCTTTGCGGAACAGACCCTTAGAATAGTCTGAGAGGAAGTGTGATGGTTATTGAGGAAGTCTCATGATTTATAGGTGCAAAGCGCCAGCCCTTGACCATGCCCAACCAACGGAATTGTGTATGTGAGACTGTGGTGAAAAATGGCATTAACTATTCACGATGTTTTTCACTTTGTGATTGCCATACCACTATAATTTATAGGACATGTGCCCACTTTGGCATAATATGGCAATTTTGGAGCCTTGGGCTGTGTAAGCATAAAGTTTGAACAATGGATTGAGAAGATTGGAATAATAGTGAACGTTGAGGATATCCAGAAAACGACACTTCTTGGAACAGCAAGGATTTTAAGAAGAGTGCTAGAAAACTAGTTGTAACAGTGCCACCTTAGTCTACTGGTTGTAGACAGCTGGCACCGATGAATACCGGATCCACAGCAAACCGTGCGGAAAAGAAAATAATAATTGGGCACTGGAGTAGGACAAGCACAGCTTCAGCCTACTACGGGAATGTGGACGCTCCCGCCCACCAGAGTCCGGGGTGGCACCTTTGGCAAGTGCCAGCAACCCCTTAGCCAAGGGTAGATAAGGCTCTTTAGCCTTGGATGGCAACTTATCTAGGAGAAGGAAACTCTGACATAAAACCAGAAGTAGGTAGGCAGGACATTGATTCGGAGCCAGTGACCTCCATAAAATGAGCAGGCTTTGATGAGATGACCTACGGAGTGGCGTCCCTGCCTTGCCAGCCGGGTAGACAGGTAGCCGAGAGCCTCAGCTTGCCTTAATTGGCTGGCAGCTGCAAGTACACTACCTTCAGGTGTTGGCAAACCTGCCCTGTCAGCCCAAGGACTAGAAGAAAATCTGTACAGCAGGCTGATACCCCTGACCTTAGTTGGTTGAGGATGAACCAGCCTTAAATGCTGAAACAGATCTGCACTAGTCTAAGAATAAAGCAATATTCAGACTTAACCCTTGCAGTGGCACGCCTAAACTGACCTTAACTGGTTGGAAGTGCAAGAGCGTACTGTTAAGGTCAAACTGGATATACGCATTGGGGAGTACTTTCAAAGACTTTAAAGGGCTGTACATCCCTTACTCCTTCCTGACTGGATAAGTTGGGCGAGTAAGGGCTGGCCCGGTTGGTGTTTCTTAAAATCCATATTAATAGTAAAATTTCCTTTCCCCACAAGTTCCTTGAAATGTGCAACGTCTGTTGCGGCCTTACCTGACGGGATGCTGGGAGCCCGTAGCAGGCTGAGACCTCTTCCACTGTCCTTAGTTGGGTGGTGTGCGAGTTGTAATAATAATAATAATAATAATAATAATAATGGCGGCAAGTAGGTCGGACGCTACATTTTGGCTCCCGCTAGTTTTAGTGTTTGTACTGAAAGCAAGCCAAGCTTGAGCACTAAACGCAGTTCAAAAGTTAACTAACATTAACCCGCATTTATCGCTGGATTAAGAAGGCAAGCTAGTGTCTCGGAGCAAATATTCCATCGAATTTTAGTTTCGTGAATTATTCGTTTGGCAATTTTGTTGACTGAGCAATATGGTTAGGACGAGAAAAGAAAGGATCAAATGGACAGAGGAAATGAACAATTTCATTTGGGAGTGTAAAAAGAAGGCCTTAACTATCATAAGATCAGACCAAGCACCAAGAAAGGAGAATGGAAGGAAAAAAGGTTATATGTGTATCATGAAAGAGCTATGGGACGACAGTGAATATGGTAATTTACAACTCACAGAACAAAACCTAAGAGATCAAGCATCTAGGTTGGAAAAGACGTTGGGGAATGTAACTGAAGTAATTGTTAATAACAGTCGAAGATTTGCATATGGAAAGTACACAGTCAAAAGAATTGTTGGAATCAGCGAACAAAGAGCTATTTTCTATAATTGGAACTCAAGGTGATTTCAGGAAGCGGGACATTGATACGAGGACAAAAGAAAAACCAACTTACCGTGACATTGAAAACATCAATCATAGGATAACATCACTGATGAAGCGAGAAAACGTGTCACCAAAGAATAGACCATTTGAGTTCTTATGGACTGATAGTTGTGTTTTGTATGCTGTTGTAATTGCCTTTTTATTATTTAAAGGCTGGAAAAAGAGTCTAAGTGAGACAGGGAATCGGAAGAGGATTAGTACACTGGAACGGATAAAAATGGAGTATGAAAAGAAAGTCAAAGAATTAAGAAGGCAAATTTCAATCACAAAAGAAGTTGAGCGCATCAAAGTTAACCGGAAGTTAACAAAGCGGGGAAGAAGAAATAGAGCGCTCATAACATCGCAATGTAAAGACATGTCTGGATCAGGACTAATAAGTTTTATGGAGAAGAGCAAGTGTGCACTACGAAAGCTGAAAAAAGGATACATAAGGAAAAAGAAGCAAGAACAATCAAGATCATTAAATAATGAATTTAGAACTGATCCTTCGAGGGTTTATTCTGCGTTGAGTGATTTAGCAAAACATGACGAAAACAACGAACGACCAGTTTACAAGAACAAAGAAAATGCGCAACGGGAAAAACAGCTTTTTGACGATGTCGGAGAAGCCACGGGTTTTTGGAAAGAATTGTAGGGGTAAAAAGGCGCAGGAAACCCATATGTGAAGTGGCTAATGGAGATCAAAAGTGCGATACATAAACGCGTAAGAGCATCAACTGAGACAGAGTGGCTGTTAGATGTAGATGAAGCAGTTAAAGTCATCCGAAGGAAGAAGAATTGGTCGTCCCCAGGCCCCGACCGGATAGTGAATTTTTGGTGGAAGAATGCATTTTCATTGCACAACGATCTAGCAATATGTTTCCAATCGATTGCTAACACAAGAGAGGAATACCCTGAATGGTCCGCGGGTGGACGAACAATTCTTACACCAAAACCTGGGCCCTTCACTAGTGAAAATCAAAGGCCATTAACATGTTTGAACATTGTACACACACTTTTCACGTCGTGTCTACTACTGCCCATTGAGAAACATCTGGATTTGAACAAGCTGATGGAAGGTCAACAACGCAGTGCGAGAAAGAATTGTAGTGGGACTGTAAATAACCTACTCATTGATAGGATGGTGGCCTTGGATTGTCACCGGAGAAAGAGAAATCTAAGCGCAGCGTGGATCGACGTTAGAAAGGCCTATGATACAGTTGACCATCGGTACCTGGTCGAAGTACTGGAAGTACATCGACTTCCGAAACTGGTTGATTGCCACTATTAAGAACTTGTGCAGATGTTGGAACACCAGAGTTACCATACAAACAAAGAATGGCGACGAGACATCTAACACCATCAGTTTCGAAAGAGGATTACCACAAGGAGATGCCTTGTGCCCCAGATTGTTCACGTTGTGCTTAAACCCTTTGGCGTGGATACTTGCTGCGACAGAGGGATACAAGATGTCTAAACCAATCAACGCTAAGATAACGGATGTACAGTATATTGATGACTTAAAAGTCTACGCTTAGTCTGAAAGCAAACTCAGCTATAAATTGAAGAACGCCAACAGTTGTATGAATGACATTGGTCTACAGCTAAACCCTAAGAAGTGCAATGTAATCCACGTGAAACGAGGTGAGATGAAGCAAGAGAGTCCTGGAATAAGAGTCAGCGATACAGTAGTGATACAACCCTTGAAAGAAGATTCATAGTACAAGTTCCTCGGAATCCTCGAGAATGTACGCCAAGAAGAGAAGAGAACGCTGGAGTGTGCTGAGAAGACATATCTACAACGAATGTCGGTGATTTGGTCGAGCCCGTTATCAGATGCCAATCGAGTGGTTGCTTCTAATCAGTGTGCACTAGCAGTCCTAAAGTACCCTATGTGGACGCAGCATTGGCCTTTGACAGAATTAAGGATTGATCGAGAAGCGTGGAAAATCGATGTAACGAACGGAGGAAAACACCCAGCATCATTGAGCGCCCTATTGTACGTGTCGAGAAAGAAAGGTGGGCGTGGCTGCAGTCAGTAGAGGGAGAGTACAAGATCACGAAGATTAAAGCAGCAATGAAACTGTTTTCAAACAGTGATCCTAGCATGAAAATCGTGAGAGAGTTTGAAGAACGTTCTGCCGTATTGGGGCATCAATCGCTAATAATAGAGGCCATGAGGTATAGTGAAGAACTTGGGCGGACGTTGAGACTTGTCTACCCGGAACCAATGGTATGCAAAGCTGATGGAGAGGAGGTGACTGCAACAAAGGCAAAGGAACTACTAAGATTAAAGTACGAAGAACAGCTGGTAAAGACAGTGCGAGATGAAGTGTGGCAGGGAAAGCTACACACAATCAGATGGAATGATAATAGCATAAGCACTAAGAACTGTTTCTCATGGCTAAGCGAATGGACGTCATGCCAAACGTATGTAGTTGCTGGTATGTACGAGTTATACGAACAGATCCTACTAACGAAGTTATACCAAGTTAAGAAAATTAAGACATCACAGTCAAGTGACGTGTCCTGTCTTATGTGCAACAAGGCACCGGAAAGCGTAGCTCACGTGTTAGCGAGATGCTCAGCCCTTGCCCAAAACAAGTATTTGGCAAGACACAACAATGCATTGAAAGTGTTATACTTTGAACTGCTACGAGAGTTACAATTGGTCGAAAGTATACCTGCATGGTACTCACCAGTCAAGCCTAAACCAGAATACATCTCGGAGGATGTCCAAACCTTGTGGGACATACCAACGAATGGGGAAAATCATGAATTGCAAGCCAACAGAATAGATGCAAAGATAGTGACTATAGAAAAGCAAGGAAGTAGTAGTTTTGGAGATGAGTTGCCTGTGGATAGAAAATAGAGAAAAGAATAATGAAGAGAAGACAGTAAAGTATGGTCCATTATTATTATCGATACCCTGGATATACAGTACACCAGTATAATATTATCATGGACGTGCTTGGAGGATGGTCAAGGAGTATGGAAGACGAGTTACGGAAGTTGCTTGGAAAAAAGACAAAAGATGTGATGCGAAATATGCAGAAATCAGTAGTGTCAAGCACGTTGAATATTGCAAGGACGTTTAAGATTATAACATGAATACTATAATTAGAGATTTTTTCTTTGGAAATTTTCGAAGAGTTGAACATTCAGGACATTATATAAGCTTTATTTTTAGGTACAAACATTCAAAGATATTCTTAATATATATTAAATTATATTGTAATTTTGTTTTTATTTATACAATTTTATCCGATATCTTTAATTTTTCATATTTGTGAATAGCTACTTTATAAAATTTAGAATTGCAACAATATTGTAGAACTCATAGGTTACGCAGTGCGCCCTATGAGTCTTTATGTACGGCATACTGAAGTTTAATAAACTGCACCATCATAATATTATTATTATTGCCCTCCAACACCATGTTGGAGGGCAACATGGTGTTGCCAAATGAGCAGAAAGGATGCAGAAGAAAGAGTAGGGGGACTAAAAACTAATTACTCATAGATAAGATGGTGCTACCACACTCGTGGATTACTGAATGTTTAGAAATGTTTGGGATTTGTAAGAACGTGGAACGGTTTATAAGACACAGTATGTCTCAATGGAAAAATGAATTGACATCATGTGGAGAGAGGTTTGGACAGGTACAAATCAGGAGAGGTATATTTCACGGGATAGTCTATCCCCGTTATTGTTTGTATTGTGTGTAATACCATTGAGTCTAGTATTAAGGAATGTGAAAGCGGGATACGAGTTCAAAAGTAAACAAAAAAGGATCAATCACTTGTTATTTATGGATGATCTAAAATTATATGGTAAGAGTGAAGTTCAAATTGATTCCTTGGTCAAGAATATACAACTTATTAGTACAGATATCGGAATGGAATTTGGTATCGAGAAATGTGCAGTGTTGATCCTGAAAAGAGGACAGGTTGTAGAGAGTGAGGGTATTGTTTTGCCAATGGGGAAACGATGAAAATTATTGAAGATGAGGAATATAAATATTTGGGGATCTTAGAAATGGACAAAATTAAGGAAGAGGCAATGATAAACTGGTTCAAGAAAGAATACTTGAGAAGATTGAGATTGATTTTAAGGTCAAAACCGAATGGAAAAAATAACTTTCAAGCTATCAACAGGTGGGCGGTAGCAGTACTCAGGTATGGAGCAGGAATTGTTAAATGGAATAATGAGGAGTTACAAAGCTTGGATAGAAAGTACAGGAAGTTGATAACAGTGCATGGTACCTTTCATCCTAGGAGTGATGTAAATAGGTTATATCTACCTAGAGGAAAAGGAGGAAGAGGGCTAATGAGTTGTGAAAGTTGTGTACGAGCAGAAGAGAATGGGATAGGGTGGTATGGTAAGAATACCGTAGAGCCCCTGTTAATACTGGTTAGACAAGGGGGTATAATCAATACGGAAGAATGTGTGACAAAAGAAGACTACAAGAGAAGTAAGACAGAGGAAAGAGAGCAGAAGTGGAGCAATAAGAAGATGTATGGACAATACTGTAGGGAGACAAGTGAAGATATTGACAAGGAGGAGAGGTGGTTGTGGTTGAAAAACAGTAATTTAAAGGTAGAAACAGAAGCTCTTATCTGTGCTGCGCAAGAACAGGCATTAAGAACTAACAACATCAAGTTCAACATAGATAAGACTGTTGAATCACCCCTATGTCGAATGTGTGGTGAAAAAGGAGAAAGTGGGGGACATTTGATTAGCGGATGTAAAAAGCTTGCTCAAAGGGAATATAAAAGAAGACATGATAACGTGGCAAGAATAGTGCATTGGACATTATGTAGGAAATATGGCTTGGAGCGAGCAGCTCATTGGTATGATCATGCCCCGAAAGGAGTGGTGGAATCTGGTGAGATAAAGGTGCTATGGGATTTAATGATACAGTGTGATCATCACATAGAATGTGGAAAACCTGATATAGTTATTGTGGAGAAAGAAGAAAAGAAATGCTTAATTGTAGACATTGCCATCCCTGATGATAAAAATGTTGGAGCGAAAGAAGAGGAGAAGGTTCAGAAGTATGACGAGCCAACATGAGAAATTAAAGAGTTGTGGTCAATGAAGAGAGTAGATGTAGTACCGGTAGTTTTCGGAGCACTCGGTACTGTGAGCAAGAAGCTGGAAAAATGTAGGTAGGATAGGAATAAAACTTAATATAGAACATCTCCAGAAGACTTCGATTTTGGGAACAGCGAGAATATTAAGAAAGACTCGAGAGAGTTGAATGGACTAATGTCCCCCTAGACTACTGGCTGTAGATGGCTGACATTGAGGATTACCAGCATAAAATCAAGCTGTGAGAAGTGAGAAAATAATGGGCAGTGGGGTAGGACCAGTTGGGCTGTAGCCTACCACGGGAATAGTAAGACGTTCCCACCCTCCATGAGTCTAAAGTAGTACCTTAGGCAAGTACTAGTAATCGTAAGCCTCCCTAGCTAGGGTAACGGCAGTATACTCATCTGTGGGTTAAACAGACCCAATCCAAAGTGTTGACCGTGCTGAGGGATGAATGGTTGATAGGTAAAGACAGTCGAGAACGGTTCCTGTTCGAAAGTGACGACCTTGGACAGTATTAGTCTTGTACTCTGTGGCAGGCAGCAGAGGATGGATCAGATTCCTGCCAATAGAAAAAGCTCACGTGTGTGATGAAAGAAACCTAAACGAAATTCGTAATAACGGCGAAAATGGGGATGGACTGAATAATGAAGGGTCCTCGCACTGTTGGGGATAATGTGGGACAGCAGGCACTACCCAACCGTAATCAAAGAACTGACAGAATAAAGTAAAGGCAATATGTTAAGGTGGTTATAATGGGGTGTTACTACCTAAGTGAACCAGTAGATGTGAATGATAGACCTGTCAGCGGATATCGTCAACGCATGTTCAAGAAGTGGCCGTAAAGAGGGATTTTCGAATCCACGGAACAGAGAACTTGTGACAAAACTAGAGTTATCAGAAAGAATGGATGGTTGACGAACGTGGAACTAGAAGTAATCAAGAGGAAAGTATTAGAACAAGAGAACAGCGAGAACCAAGATGTGGGGGAGACACAAGAGAGGGTAGATGGAAGGCAAGAAATAGAAATAACAGGAAGACACTATCTTGAAGAAGAAAATTGAAGTAGACGAACGGAGGATGAAAGCAGGACTAATTAAAATGGAGCTGTAATTGAAGGAGAGATGAATAACGAAGAAAAGGAAATGATATCACAAATGGTCGATTTAATGAAGAAAGATGATCCGCAGATAATAAAGGGGTTTAACACAGTAGACAGAAAGAAGCTGAATGACATAACGAAGAAAGTGAATTGTGTATTGAAGTATGTAATAACAGATAGCATAAGTGACACCAAAAAAATTGATAAAAGCAGCAGCGGTATATATAGGAGAACAAATGGGATTAACGTGAAAACTAGTTGGTAAAAAGTCTGAATCATGGTGAAAAAGAAGAGTAGAGGGGGGTAACAAGAGACTAAGAAAGGACGTGAACATACTAGAAAGGTACATGAAAAATGAACTTAATAACACAAACAAATATAAAATTGGATAGAAAGTACCATCTAAAAAAGAAAGGTATAAAAATGGTAACCACAGAGTTTAAACGTCTTATGGCTCAGGCAGCGAAAATAAGGTGACATGAAGAGAGAATAAAACAATACATGCAGAATCGAATGTTCAATATTGATAAGAAGAGAATGTGTAAAGAATTCAATGGAGAGGTATATAACGAAAGAGTCGTTCCTGATGCAGAAAGTAGAAGATTCTGGAAGGAGATCTAGGACAATACGAAGGAGCACAATAAGGAAGCGGAGTGGTTTAAGGCCTAAAAAAAGGCGAAAGAGATGTAAAGCAGAACAATGTAGTAATTACTGTCGAAATGGTAAGAACGCAATGTAGAAAGATACCGAACTGGAAGGTGTCTGGACCTGATGGAGTGCAGAAATATTGGATCAAAAAGCTGGATGCTTTACACGAGTGCATTGCAAAACAAATGGATGACATGTTCAACGAGAAGCACATGGTTCCAGACTGGATGACACTTGGTAGGACTATCCTCTGTTTAAAGGACTCTGCCAAAGGGAATGCAGCAGACAATTTCTGACCAATCTCCTGCCTACCCCTAATGTGGAAACTTGTGAATGGAGTAATAGCAGAAAGTATGTGTACATTTTTGGATGATAACCAGATTTGACTAGAAGAACAAAGGGGATGTCGAAGAGAGAGTACGAGAACTAAAGATCAGCTGCTGATTGACAGAAGGGTTTTGCTAAACTGTAAGAAAAGACATACGAATTTGGCAATGTCGTGAGTGGACTATAGAAAGGCCTATGACATGGAGCCGCATAGTTGGATAATAGAATGTCTCGAATTCCTCCAAATTGCTGGCAACATCAAGCAATTCCTTACAAGAAGTATGATAAAATGGCAGACACAATTAATATTATCGGGTGAATCGTAGGGGAAAGTTAATATTAGAAGAGGCATCTTCCAAGGAGATAGTTTATCACCATAGCTGTTTGTAATCTGCATGGTACCGTTGATTGAAATAATAATTAATTGACACTGGAGTAGGGCAAGCTTTGCTTCAGCCCACTACGGGAATGTGGACGTTCCCGCCCACCAGAGTCCGGTGTGGCACCTTTGGCAAGTGCCAGCAACTCCTTAGCCAAGGGTAGATGAGACTCTTTAGCACTGGATCACAACTTATCTAGGAGAAGGCACTCCGACATAAAACCAGAAGGTAGGCAGGACATTGACTCGGAGTCAATGACCTCAATAAAACAAGCAGGCTTTGATGAGATGACCTAGGGAATGGCGCCCGTGCCTTGCCAGCTGGGTAGACAGGAAGCCGAAAGCCTTAGCTTGCCTTAATTGGCTGGCAGCTGCAAGTACACCACCTTCAGGTGTTGGCAAACCTGCCCTGTTAGCCCAATGACTAGGAGAAAATCTGTACAGCAGACTGATGTCCCTAACTTTAGTTGGTTGAAGGTGAACCAACCTGAAAAGCTGAAACAGATCTGCAGTAGTCTAAGAGTAAAACAATCTTCATACATAAAACCCTTGCAGTTACACACCTAACCTGACCTTAACCGGTTGGAAGTGTAACAGAATACTGTTAAGGTCAAACTGGATATACGCACTGGGGAGTACTTTAAGGTACTTTAAAGAGCTGTACATCTCTTACTCCTTCCTCACTAGATAGGTTGGAGGAGTAAGGGTTGGCCCTGTGGGTGTTTCTTGAAATTCATATTAATGGTAAAATTTCCTTTCCCTACAAGTTCCCTGCAATGTGCAGTATCTGTTGCGGCCTTACCTGGTGGGTTACTGGGAGCCCGTATCAGGCCAAGACCCCTTCCATTGTCCTTAGGTGGACGGTGTGCGAGTTGTAATAATAGTAATAATAGTAATAACAGTAATACCAATAATAATAACAACTTTATATCAATTGTTAAATACTTTTAGGTAGAAAAGCTGGTATTAATAGGATGAACAATATTCAAAAATCTAAATAACTATAAATATAAATATATTAAAGTTATGTAAAAATTTATAAAATATTAAAATATTTACCAGTAAAATCAGCCTACAAACTACAAGTAGGTGTACTATCATCAATTTCAGAAGGTAATTTCAGAAGGTAATAATAAGTGTCTACTTAAAATGATTTATCGAGGTGATTTCCCTAATATGGTTCCGTAAAGAATTCCAATCCCTCGCCCCAGCACACTTAAACATAAGTTGACCTGCCCTAGTATTTACAATAGGCAGGTCTCGATGTGTCCTGTCCCTAAATTGCCTTCCTAACAAAGTACTTTGAAAGTTGAAAATTCCTTACAATTGGACGGGACATTCCACATTGTTTACAATTTGAAAAATTAAAACAAATCTCAGAAAACGTCTTCTGCTATATAAGGATAATAGTTTAAGCTCAATTCTCATTTCCTAAGTACATTTCCGGTTCCCTGGTTTAGAACGATTCTGGTTGCTATATTTTGAATATTTTCCAGCTTAACTCGTTAGGGTGGACAAACCTACCGTTTCGGACCTCTTGGTAACTGGAAAAAAGAGCAAAATCTACAAATACCTTTCAAAAATACTCTCGAAAGAACATGTATAAAGAGAAACAATTGAGTTTAATTTTAAAATACTTTTGCACCAATTCACATTTAGTTTCAGTACGTTTTGCATTACGACAAGCAAGTCATCTCCTCAGTAAGGTTACAGAGCACTGTTCTACTGGTTCACACAATATGGCACCAGGAATATCAGCTTCCACTAAAACTACGTCTTAGTATTATTTGTAGGGCAAATATCTTCAGAGTTAAGTAAACTTTTCTCGCTACTATTAAGTAGATTAACGATAAGCTTTCACCAAAACGTCCCGTCAAACGTATCACAATGTAAGACGTGCATCCAACTAGTAACCACTCCTTTTAATGTTTTACCCATTTCCGAACTCTACAATACTAGTGAACTCGATTTCCATACCTGGAATGTTAACTCCTTGACAAGTGAAGCCAAGATAGCCGCCCATGGAGGGTAATTTTGTACGTCAGTTTTAGTCATCTTCACGCACTTGTACGTCAGTTCCAGTCCTTTGCACGACTTTTATCTTTAGTTTTTGTTTGGTTCGGCTTCGAAAACATTCCCAACCATAGAAAAAGTGGTCAGACGAAATATTGCTAGACCAGTCTTACATTATTCAGTATTTAAAACGATTAATTCTTGCCATGTGGCCTAACAAGTGTACTAAATTGTCCGAAGAATGGAATGGTAAACTAACCGAAAAAATAGGACGAATGCTTAGTATTTTCCAAAAGCAATTTTTCGAGACCGTTTTGTCAGGCTTCTTGTTAGTTCGATAGTTTATTTTCGTGAAAATATAACCCCTAACTTGGTTTGAATTATATTTAAAGTATAGAAATATAAATAGAAATATAAAGAAATATTTTGTGTGTATTTTCAAAGAATACTCTTCAGGAAAGTGTAAAAAGTCGCGTGGGGGACTAAAACTGACGTACGAGACCGTGTACGGGACTAAAACTGACGTACGAGACCGTGTACGGGACTAAAACTGACGTACAAAATTGCCTTCCATGGGTGGCCATCTTGGCTTTACATTTCATTGGCCAGTTAGCATTCCAGATATGGAAATCGAGTTCACTGGCCAATACGCCTTGTCAAAGCTTTCTTGTTTGCTGAATCAAACCTTCAAATATGCAGACATCAGTGGGGGCTCCAGTAGATATATGGACTGAATTCAAAGCTGTGAAAGTATCAATCCTACAACCAATAGCTGCCCTGAAAATTGTTCGGACTTAGTTTTTAATCGTTTCTTAATTCGTCTAAATGGAGTTGTTCCATTTTTTACGTTCCCTATAGGTATTTGAAAGCACTATACTGGTTTGAAGGATGTCATACTTTGGTCTATATGCTTCTTTTTGAGGAAGACTGTAGGAAGTTTAGAGGCAAACGAACTAATGCTTGATCGATTTGCCCGCTACGTGCTTTCGATCGAGAAAAGCCCTATAAGTTTTGGATTTACTACAATCATTTACAAATTTTCTGGAACAAAATTAATACATAAGTCCTTATCCCCGGGCAACTATACCAATGCTGTATTCCAAGAATGCGATGTTTTGCAAACACGGATAAACATCAATATGGAAACAACATTGAGAAGAGCTTGGGAGCTGGGTTTTAGGTTTATTAGCTCACCACTTATGTGATTCCAAGAAAACATTTTAGTACCAACTATATTTATGAATGATTGTTGGAAAATAGAATTTATGGCCCCAAGTTCATTATTTTTATCAGCAGCAATGCCACTTGTTCTAAAAATGCGACAAAAGAATGTTTCTGCTTAGTACAGGAGCATAGGTAACCAATATTCATGAGAATACGATTTACAGAATGTTTTGTAAAACTTATAAATTTAAAAAAACCCGCAAAAAAACCCCTAAAATATGAAATTGATTATAAGCCTACAATTTAAAGAAGTATAAAACAAAATTTAATACGAAAATAAAACATATCTTGTAAAACTCGAGAACTGAGTGAGTGAAAAACCTAAGAGTGACTAAGATTTGAGTTAATAAATATTCGTTACGAATAAAGCCTTGAAATAAAGTCGAATTGTTATCATATTGTTGTTTTGTTTATCAACAAAAATCTCGCGTTTTAGGTCTGATGCAGTATTCACCAGATCTAACTCCGGAAGTCTTCGCTTTGAGATTGTATTGTTGATAACATTATAATTCCGGATTTTTTCTGTAGTGGAAAAGAATTGAATCCAATTCTCATACGAATTTGCTTGAATTTGGGTACACAATCGTTTCGAATTTAGCATTCTTGATGATACATTTTAGGTTGATCTTGAAACTCTCTATCCTGAAGTGCCATCGCCTCACTTTACAGCACGGTGTCTCTTCGCTGATTGTTAGTGTCATATTGTCATTTGTCCTCCACTGAGGGCTGATGACAGTTTGAAGTTGAAAAACTGAGTGACCTTTATTAGCAACTAATCCCGTAACCGAACTGTAATTTTATTATTGTTGGCGCTTTTAACCAACAGTCTTTCTCTTCTTTGATACATCAATTCACCAATTAAAGTTGCCTCCAGTTGGCCTCTCCAATCATTGGACGGCGTAAGATATTCCAAAATTGTGTCCGAAAGGTTGGTTAATTCAGTTAATTAATTCTACTGTACAATTAGCCTGAATTAATACATTAATTTTACTCAGTAGAGTTCGGTCAATGTAATAGAGCAAACAGAAAAGCAAATTCATAGATGTAATCCCCTTGCCCACTGCGCAAAGCGCGGTGCGAGGGTACTAATCTCCACGTGCGTGGAGTTCTTTTACACGCGTGGTGACTAGGGTGAAAAATTCTATGTTTATTTGTATATAGATTTCTATCCACGGATTCCGGTCACTCAAGAATGCCGTGTGCCAGCATGGGGACTGATATGTTGTTAACGAAATCTTACTTAGGTTGCTTAGATCCGTATCGAAGCAAATCGATTTGGTCTCGTTATTTTTTCCCTTGTATGGATCTCTCGCAAGTTGTTTACATCACTTGAACACTGAAGCCAGTAAATGATTTAAGACCGGCAAACAAAATGGCTTTCTTGGTGCTTGCGGATGGTTTCACTTATGCAGGACATCTTAGTTACTGGACAATTTATGACTTGAAAGGACAGTTCTAAAACTCAGCTCTTTGGAGTATGCATTGGCCAACTGTTCACATTCTGTAGAAACGCTTTGTCTTAGTTCTTTCTCATGAATATGAACAAAAACGTTAAGGGAACTCGCTTGTTGCCAGGATATTTGCTAAGCGACTGAGTGTAAACGACATTTTTCGCTGAAGCTCAATCGATGCTGACTTGTATAAATCGAGACTTTTCACGTTTTGGTAATCACTTTGCTGATCTAGACAATCACAGGTACGTCTGAATCGAGTAGCTTTGAAATGCAAGTTTTGGGAACGGAATAGCTTTGAGTAGCTTTCAATAGTAGCTTCCCAACTTCATTCTTCGCCAAGGGAGATTTGTTGATTCAAACGTTATCGCCTGGATTTTGCTGGTGTTTAATGGCAAAGTAGAATGCAGATTTTGGTTCATTAGGACGATGGCTTTTGAATATTCTGCAGTACTTATGGTTAATTGTTCGAGAAGTGGGATAAAACACTCCCATCCCGAAGACTTGTCCTGGGCTGACAGTTTTCGGATCCTTTCATCGCTTTCCATACAAGGATTTAATTGCGTTTTTCAGGATCGTTTTCCCTGTGAAATGGCACTCTACTGAAGGCATTTGAATCTATTTTTGGCTTGTAAACAAGAATGAAAGGCAAACAGCCACCAGAAAAAACGCTGAAAAGCCACTTATCGTGGTAGATGATGCTATCGTTCCGCGAAAATGTTGTCCGCTTCGGTCTTTCTCACTTCTAGGGTGGTTTGTGGATGATTACCTTCATCATGTTCAACCAGTAATGCTTTAATCAGGATTTTGACACCTCTCAAGAAAGTTTAAAAGTTTAAAACCGACTTCTTTCAGTAAATTCGCCGTTGAACCCTTTGTGTTGAAGTGCCGCTGAATGCTTCGTTGAAAATACGTAAGAGTTGAAAGTTTGTACGCTACGCCATTTTTGTCTTTTACTAAAGTATTACACAGTGGAAAAAAGTATGTATTTTAGTTCTCTTTACTCGTTCTTCTCTCGACAAAACTTGCACAAGGCTTCCTTGTCGTATTTTGTTGTATGTTTTGTATTTTCTAATTTTTTGGTCAGCAATAAATATGCAGAACTCTTTTATGTTTTCTTTGTTTATTTCGTCGGTTTCGTAATTCATTTCAACTTCGTTACCAAAGTCTTTTACCTCCGGATGAATACTTAGCATAAATCTTCATCATAGCAGTTCTACTAGAAATTTGCAATTAACTTTAAGACAATGTAGGATTTATTAGTTTTTTAATACAAAAATATCAAAAAGTTTTTTATCAATAATAAGCTATCCGTAATGCTGGTATCCGACCGGTAACCTATGAAAATGCTCCGGTTTTGAGACGGAAAGTGTTGCCATCGACTAAAGTGTCTTTCTTCAATGTGAAAAAAGTGATGAGTTTCATCCAAAAACGACACGAAATTCGTCAAGATCGCAACTAATGCAGGGTCTTGATACGAACATCCATTGTTTAGCAGAAGAATTGTCAGAATGGATCCGATTATTTGTAAAACCGTTAAAGGTTATTCTCTCCAAACGTTTTGTTACAATAAAACAGAGTAAAACTTTTAAACGTAAATATGACGACGAAGTTTTAAAAATAAAACGATTTCCAGTTTGGGTTGTTAATATTCGTGTGCAAATGTTGTGGTTTTCTTATGCTGCATACCTTTTTCCAATTATAGTAAGGGGGATTTGTCTTTTTGGCAATTTTGAAAAATTATTAATGTTGCTTGGATTCTCGAGAGATATATTGGTAGGGTGGGCGAGGGGTTGTTGCGTGCACGTATTTCTAGTTAATTATTACACATTGGTTTTACTGGTGAATTTTGACTCTATCATAGTTTGACTCTATCATAGTCATAGTCTATCATAGTCATAGTCTATCATGATCATGACTCTTTCATATATATGTATGTATGTATGTATGTATGTATGTATGTATGTATGTATGTATGTATGTATGTATGTATAATTTAATATAAGAACAGTTGTACGACGGACAAAACCTTAACCAACCGTTCTAAAACGTGCAACGTTTACCAGTGAATGCGTAGATTAACTTCAACGGACTTATTGACTAAACATTCAGTTGCGTCCAGACCACTAAGTAAGCTGGCGTAAAAATAAATATCACACTGTATTGATAAATTTTATGGTTTATGATTCAAGTATTACCTGAACGTCGGTCTCGAGTTTAATCTTAACCATGTTGTATTCTTCAGCATCTTGAACCCTCAAATTATCCAATTGGTTTTCATAGTCTTCAACTCGCTTACGTCTAAGTTCTAAAAACTCCACCTAAATACATGAACAGCAGTAGAGAAAACATTTGGCCTGATACATTACATATTTGGTTGCTGTGGTCATCCACAACAGGAAATCGAAAATTATGAAAAAGGGGGTAATACATGCTTGGATGAATGAGGACTGCCCGCTATAACAACTGCTCGATCGTGTCAGATATATTCATTCGCGGACAATGTTCACCTGTTACGAGTTACGCAGCTACAGGACGGAAAACAAAATATCAACAATGATATCTAGTCGATGCTTACAGCCAATTTGCTTTTACGCCATCGATGCGTGGATTTCGTTTAGTAGTGGCGCACGCAAAGCGTACCTCACATCATTTTAAATCAATATCAGGATCAAAAAAGGAGCCAAGAGGAAATAATGACAAGAAAAGACATTTTTGTATCACGTTCATCCAACGTTGTTATTGTACGACTCCACAAAGGTCTGAAAATTGGAGGTAACAGTATTACAAAACCCTTCATCGAGAGCCATTAACACTTCACAGTCAATTACCTACCTCTTTTTCTCTTCTCTGCTGCATCAGTGATTGCCATTTTTTTCTGTTGTTCTCGATTAGTTCAGTACGTTCAGAGACAAACGCTTTCTAAAATTTGAAACAGTGGCAAGATGTTAGATAATGTACAAAAGGATGTGATCACTTATATCTCCTGAGTTCGTCTGTTATTCATTTTCTCTGCTGATTGGATATTTTTTGTTCCATGTGACTTTTTCAACCAATGAAAACTTCGCCTACTTTTTAAATCCCTTCACGTCTAACTATGACAAAGAACGTACTGCAGACACGTTTTTCCTACTTTGATTTAATGGTGACGTTTAGTGCAACTATTTGGTTATGAAGGGAAAAATAAACAGTAGCAGAAAACAAGAGGGACCAACTGAACTTTAAAATATAGTACACTACAAAAACATCTATTTCAGAAAAAGAATACCTCAATTTGCAGTAATTCTTCTCTATATGCTTTAGTTAAGTTCTTTATTTGCTCTTCCATCCTTTCAATCATAAGATCGACATCTTCGGCCTGTTTCTTTAAATCCTTTACATAATAGTCATCTAGGCTTTTTAATTCCTTGTAAATAAATCATAGAAGGTAATAAAGTTCTTGGTTGAATTTAGAACATGCGGAAAGGATAGAAGAGTTTAACGCAGCATTATTGTGGACAGGGGGTAATATTTCCATCTGCCATTAATACAGACCCAGCATTATTGAACTTTTTAATTATATATATATATATATATCTATATATTATGATCTGCAATTTTCTTTGTAAAAGGGTCGACTGCAATATAGTCCAACCCACTAATAATTTAATTAGTTATTCGCAATACTTTTCGTGGACTTGATTTGTCAATAAAAATTCACTAATTTTGCATAAATTCTCAACCCCTATGGTCCACTGGAATAAGGCAGAGAAATTATACTATACTATATTATATTATACTAATACTATTACACTATTATACTTAAATTATACTATACTACATTATATACTTCAGCTGGTTACAACGTTTAAACTTTTATGTAATTCGCAACACACTGCCGTTGTAACTACATATGTTTTGGACAAACCTGCTGAAAATCGTTAATAAGTTTACTTTTTTCATCGATCATCGCATCACACGCATTTTTCTGTTCCATCAGCATCTACGGATAAGAAAGATTTACCATCAACAATTTTAATAAAACAATTATCCGAACTGGAAATTCCTAGAAAAAAACACTTGTTTTGTTTTCTTTCCTCCTATTCATCAAGAACCATACAATTAAACTGGCTGAACTCGTTTTTGCGATATTTTTAGCGCAATTTGTACTTCCCTTGGACATAACTCTGGAATGGTTCATGCCCATAAACTCCACACTTGGCAGAGTACGAAAGCAATGATGCGAGTGTAAACTGGTTGGGTATTATCAATAATTTCTTCAGTTTCTGTGCCATAAGCAGTAATGAAAAACAGTCTCCAAAATTTAGTTTTAATAAGCTAGCGGAAAATTTTATCGTTAAAACAGGTAAAAATTTGACATAAGTTTTGTTAACATCGTTATTCATTCGATAAAAAACTTAAGAACATGGTTTAAACAAAAAGGTTCCACACTATTTTCTGTTGTATGTTGAACCGACATCTTACTAAAGGATAACATTTGTTATAAAAGTTTTGTACTACCCAAGAGTTAGACGATGACTATAAGTACAATGAAACATAGAAAACGAAAATTGTTTCAATCTTTGGAGCTACCATTTATTGTATTTTATCAAAGTACTTAGTAGTTACCAAAACGTCCAGCTAAAATAATAGAGTCAGTATGTAAAAATAGGATACTGCGTAAAGAGTGTTAAATAAGGAAAAAGTTCAGAGGTTGGTAACTGCCGTGACTGATCACAAATAATTCCATTTTTTCATTTTTTGAGATCAGTCACGGCAGTGACATATCTTTGAACTTTTTAAAATATTAGACAGCTTTTCTTTTTGTTTTTCTTACTCTACTTCATTTTTCTTTTGGTTTTAGTTTTCTTTATAAATTAAACTAGAAAACATCCAAAAAATACCCGAGGGGGAAAATATGGAAAAGAACTGACTGTTACATTCGTATATATACGTTCACTGTTTACACAGCATATATGCACAGATATATATCCCACACATACATGTATATTCTTGAAGTTTGCTCGTATCACAAATTTTAATAAACAAGGCTCAACTCACGGGATTTAACCATCCAGTGTATAAAGTATAGTATGTGAGTTAGTCTTGTAGTTTATGCGAACTATAATTAGTTATCTTTCCATGGAACGGGCCCCTTGCTATTGGACATATAAATTCGAATGTGGACTTGAACTTAGAACTTACCACATAAAGATCCTGTGGTATTTCCCGGGATAAAGCCTCGGACCACTTTTTTGTAATCTATTATTTAGAAATTAAGACAGACATAATAAAAATGCAACTAGTAAGGATTCATAATAAAAATCCAGCAATTGAAGATTCACACGACAAGGAGGCAAAATGGTCGAAAAACATGACCAAGCACAGGCGCTATG
The DNA here is from genome assembly GCA_030142905.1 of Heliopora coerulea. Taxonomy (NCBI): domain Eukaryota; kingdom Metazoa; phylum Cnidaria; class Anthozoa; order Scleralcyonacea; family Helioporidae; genus Heliopora; species Heliopora coerulea. The sequence continues at coordinate 346,969 of JASJOG010000133.1, read as the reverse complement.
AACGGGGTGCATGGTTGGCGACCAACACCTCTTTCGGTGGACAACTGCACCCTTTACGTTCGGTAAAATTCGCAGTTTCAAAGCTCTACAAATTCAAACGTGTCCCAGAGAAGCATATCCCCGGACCCCCTAAAAAGCAATACTTTTGCCTCTATCGAAATGTTAACTGCTAAGGGCTGCACTCTCGGGTATCTTCTCCTCCCTCCACTCAAATTCTAGATCATCACCATGAATAAGTGGTACTCATGATTCAATGGGACGTTAGAGGCATCGACATAAAATTACTCCAGATCATGCTAGTGTTGTTACAATCTTCTTTAACAATTCCTTCTCCTAAACAGGCTAAGAATAGACTTGTTCGACAAACAACTACATAATTTCAAAGACGTTGCCCAACTATACAGACGTTTTGGGCATCAAGTAAACGAATTTTATTGATAAAGGTCAAACATTGAGGGGTTCAGCTACAGCAGCTCCATGAGGTGTGAAAAAATGGTTTTTGCTCTTTTTCTCATTTTCTGTATGATTCATTTCTTTGCAATAATACTTTCTGTTCGTTGTTAATGTCACCTAAGAAGAGGCGAAGCTAACCATAATAATAGTTCATGCAATACTAATTTTAGATAATCGGAGCATAGCAACTGGTCATGCTATGCGAATTTAATATTCTGACAACAAGCAAAACATACTAACCAATGACTCTTTTTGTAGCAATGTTTAGTCCTGTTTAGTGTAACTTAACCTTGCGCTTGACCACTAAAATTTTTAAGTTGTTGATGTTTTGGAATCATAGTGGTTGCGACGGTTGATTTAATGAGCTTCAAATCTGAATATAATGCATAATTGTAAATTTGCATAGCATGACCTGGTGCTATACTTAGCTTCGCCATTGGACCTAACGTCAAACTGGAACTAATAATACGTGTACGCAACAAACCCTCGCCCACCCTTCCAATATATCTCTCGAGAATCCAAGTAACATTGATAATTTTCAAAATTGTCAAAGACAAATCGTCCTTACAATGACAAGAAAAGGAAATGCAATATAAGAAAAACACATCATTTGGTAACATATATTTACAATCCAAACTGGAAATTATTTTATATTTAAACTGCTCGTCGTCATATTTACGTTTAAAATTTCGATTCTGTTTTATTAAAACATTTCGTGAGAATAACTTTTAACGGTTTAACAAATGATGAAATCCATTCTGACAATTCTAGTGCTAAACAATGGATGTTCGTATTAAGACCCTGCATTAGTTGTAATCTTGAGTTATTTCGTGTCGTTTTAGGGTCAAACTTCTCACTTATTTTTTGCTTTAAAGATTTTTTATTAGATGGCAAGACTTTCCGTCTTGGAAGTGGAGCATTCCTATAGGTTACCGGTCGGATACCATTTTAATGTCTTAAAAAACTAAAAATCCTAATCAATCATCATATAAATCATTTATTATCATAATAAATCATAATATCGCTAAGTTTTTGTTCTCTCTTGTCCGTCCTTTTTCCATTAGTCGTTTCTCAGTTACTGATTCTTCTGCATTTGTTAACGAATTACTTAGTTTGGATATTCACGCTGATGAGGTTTACATGGCCAGTTTTGAAATCACTTCACTTTTTACAAACATTCCGCTAAATGAAACCATATTATTATTCAAAACGTTTTCACAGGTAGCATGGATTTTCTCTTTCCAAATTTTGCAAACTCTTAAATTTAGCCGTCAAAAACTGTCACTTTCTGTTTAATGAACATTTATTTGAGCAAGTTGACAGTGTCGCTAGGTTGTCACCTTTAGGACCCTTATTTGCAAATATTTTCCCGTCTCATCATGAATCTAATTGGCTAGAAAATTGTCCTTCTGAATTTAAACCGCTTTTCTTTCGTCGATACGTTGACGACTGTTTCATTTTATTTCGTTCTCGTGGTCATGTTATTCCATTTCTAAATTATTTGAATTCTAAACATTGTAGGATACAATTTACTCATGAACCCGAAAACAACAAATCCCTTTCTTTTCTTGAAGTTTTAATTAACCGCTACGGTGGTTCTTTTTCGACAGCTGTTTACCGCAAATCTACGTTTACCGGCTTAGTCCTTTTGATTCTTTCATCCCGTTTACTTATAAAAAAGGTCTAATCTTTTCTCTTCTTAATCGATGTTTTAACATTTGCTCAACATACGCTATTTTTAATACCGAACTTGAGAAACTCAAAAGCATTTTCATTCAAAACGCTTATCCTGAAAATCTTGTCAACCGCTGCATACTTTCCTTTCTTGCCAAGACATTTTCACACTCTACCAAAGCCGTTTCAGTTTCTAAGCGAATTATTTAGTTTTCTTTGCCTTTTACTGGTCAACACTTCCTTCAAAGTAAAACCCAAATTAAATCGCTGCTCAATTCCGCGTTTTCTCAAATTAACATTCGGTTCGTGGCTCGTCGTTCACTTCGCCTTTTTCACCTCTTTCCGTTTAAAGATAAGGTTCTCGTTCCCTTAAGATCCCATGTGGTCTACGAATTTAAGCGCTAAAGCTGCGGAGCTTTGTATGTCGGAGAAACTATTCGACATTTGCACACGCGCGTTGCTGAGCATATGGGAATGTCACCCCTTACCGAGAAAAGACCGCAAAAATCCACCCACAACCAGCATTTTCTCCCACCATCAATCTACGGGACACCCCATGACTATTGAGGATTTCAGCATTATTTCTTCGGTATTATTTGAATCCGGACTTCTGCTACGGGAGATTTTATTAGTTAACCACAAGATGAAACGAATTGTAAAACTGACGAAATAAAAAAAAAAGAAAACATGAACGAGTATCGCATTTTTATTGCTGATCAAAAATCAAAAAGTACAAAACATACTACAAAATACTACGAGAAAACCTTGTGCAAGTTTTGTCGAAAGAAGAACGAGCAGAGGGAAGTAAAAGACGTACTTTTTTGCACTGTAAAACTTTCCTAATAGAGAAAAATTGCGTACCGTACAAACCTTAAACTCTTTCGTATTTTCAACCAAGCGTTCAGTGGCACCTCAACACAAAGGGTCCAACGGTAAATTTACAGAAAGAACACGGCTTTAAACTTTTAAACTTTCTTGAGAGGTGTTAAAATCCTAATGAAAGCATTACTGATCGAACATGGTAAAGGTTGTCATCCACAAGCCACTCGAGAAGTGAGAAAGACTGAAATGGACAACATTTTCGCGGAACGATAGTATGATCTACAACGATAAGTAGCTTTTCAGCGTCTTTCCTGGTGGCTGTTTGCCGTGCATTCTTGTTCACCAGAAAGCATGTAAGCCAGAAATAGATCCCGATGTCTTCGCTGGGGCGACATTTTATAAGCAAAACAATTTTGAAAAAGTCAATGAAATGCTTGTGTGGAAAGCGGAGAAAGGATCCGAAGACTGTCAGCCCAGAACAAGTCTTCGGGATGCTGAGTGTTTTATCCCACTTCTCGAACAATTGACCATGAACGCAATCCGGAAATGTACTGCAAAATATTCAAAAGCCATCGTCCTACTGAGATGAAGAAACCAGAATCTGCATTTTACTTTGCCATGAAACTCCAGCAAAATCCACACGAGAGTATTAGAACCAAGAAGTCTCCCTTACGGAAGAATGAAGTTGGGAAGCCACTATTGAAAGCTGTTCAAAACTATTCCGTTAGCAAAACTTGCATTTCAAAGCTACTCGATTCAGACGTACCTGTGACTGTGTAGCTCAGCTAAGTGATTACCAGAACGTGAAAAGTCTCGATTCATACAAATTAGTATCGATTCAACTTCAGCGAAGAATGTAACAAGCGAGATCCCTTAACGTTTTTTGTTCACATTCATGAGAAAGAACCAAGACAAAGCATTGCTATAGATTGTGAACAGTTGTCGAATGCATATTCCCAAGAGATGGGTTTTAGAACTGTTCTTTCAAGTCATAAATTTCCAGTAACTAAGATGTCCTGCATAAGTGAAATCAGCCGCAAGCACCAAGAAAGCTATTTCGTTTGCCGGTCTTAAATCACTTACTGGCTTCGGTGTTCAAATGATGTAAAAAACTTGCGAGTGATCCTTACAAGGGAAAAAAGAATTTCATCTTGTCGATGAAGATGACAAGGAGGATATTGACGTTGAGATATAGCTTATGCGTTGAGATAGCTATAGGGAATAGACAGTGAAACGTTTCAAATCTACCTCGAACTTCTTTAATGCAAAACAACCTAGCTTGTCTGCCAAATAATTTCCCTCCGACGAAACATTTCAACACAATTTTGCCATTGTTTAATAAACGCCTCCCTCTAATAAACGCAGTACCAAATTGCTTCAAAATTTAATAAACGCTGGGGGCGTTTATTAGAGGAAGTATGGCATGCGAGTGAGAAAGTAAATATTTGTCTATACTGAGTAACTCTATCATGAATGACTATATGTTTTCCCTATAGGTTCGATCGGGGTGCACTAAAACTAAAACAGGGACGTGGAAACGAGCACTAATTTCGTTGATCTATGTGTGAGGCATAAAAGTACGGTCATTCGTTTCATCTTCGTCACCAAAGTCTTGTTACCTTAGGATGGAGGATCTATCAATTTTTTAAGTCAAAAATCGAGCATCCATTAATTGATACGAACATCCATTAATTAGCAGTAGAACTTTCAGAATGAATCTTTTATCATTTGTTAAACCGTCAAAGGTTATTCTCACCAAACGTTTTGTTTTAATAAAACAGAATCGAAATTCTAAGCGTAAATATGACGACAAGCAGTTTAAATATAAAATAATGTCCAGTTTGGGTTGTTAATATTTGTGGCCAAACGTTGATTTTCTTTTCGTATCTTGATTATATTACTCAAACAGAAACTAGTTTCTTTCTTAATGAGACAAACGATTCTGTGGTATATGGATGGATACAATCGCTCCCTGTCAACAAGGCTACTGGCCTTGATGAGATATCTTGTAGATTGCTGAAAGAAGCTGCTCAAATTGTTACTCCATCTCTAACTTTTATTATTAATTTATCATTTAAATGTGGAATCTTTCCCATTGAATGGAAAGCTGCAAAGGTGTTGCCTGTTTATAAGGAAGGAGCACAGTCAAATCCTGAAAATTATCGACCAATATCTATCTTGCCAGTTATTAGTAAAATAATTGAAAAGATTGCATTTAATCAATTTTATGATTATCTGCTTAATAATAATTTATTGGTCCAAACACAGCACGGATTTAGACCAAAGCATTCTACATTGACAACTCTTCTTTTATCGACAAATCGTTGGTATCAAAATATTGATGAGGGCTTGCTAAATGGCGTTTTATTCTTGGATTTGAAAAAAGCCTTCGATACCGTTGATCATCATATACTTCTTGAAAAACTTAAATTGTATAGGGTTGATTGTAACTCACTTCAGTGGTTTAAATCTTATTTATCTGATCGAAAGCAATGCACAAATGTAAATGGTGCTTTATCTCACTTCTTACCAATTGTAAAAGGGGTTCCTCAGGGTTCCGTTTTGGGACCCCTATTATTCTTAGTTTACATAAATGATCTTCAAACACGTGGGTGTGCATCATCTATGATGATGTATGCACACGACACGTGTTTGACGGCAACTGCTAACAACCCTGAGGAGCTTGAAGTAATTATAAATGATGACTTGAAGAAAGTACAAAGTTGGCTAAGAGCTAACAAGCTAACTCTAAATGTTAAAAAAACTAAATATTTAATTATAGCTTACCAAAAAAGACTTGGAAGTCTTAATTATAATTTTAACATTAAAATCGATGATAAAACCATAGAAAGGAAATACTCATATAAGTATCTGGGAGTAGAAATAGATGAAAACTTAAATTGGCATCCACATACAGATGAAATAAGCAAAAAGGGGTCGGCAGGTCTTGGAGTTTTAAAACGCAATAGAAGTCTTGTTCCCCATTATACACTTATATTGATGCATAATGCACTAGTATTACCCTATCTAGACTATTGTAGTGAAGTTTGGGGTTGTTTGGGCAAAATCCATTCTGATAGACTCCAAAAGCTACAAAATAGAGCTGGAAGGATAATTACATCTTCTGATTATAATGTTAGACCAGCTGACATTCTGCAAACTCTTGGGTGGGATACCCTTGAACAGAGGCGTGCCAATCAATTGGCAGTAAGTGTATATAAAGCAATGAATAATATTTTTCCTGAAGAGCTCAATTCAATCTTCGAAGCTACCTCTCAAACACACTCATATAATCTGAGGGGTAGCACCAGCAATATTTATATACCGAGGCCTAAAATGGAAGCTGGCAAGCGGTCTTTTGGCTACCGAGGAGCTGTTTTGTGGAATGGGCTTCCGGAAATGGTGAGAAATAAGCCAACCGATCAGACTTTTAGAAACTCTTTATAGTAACCAGTAGAGCTGTTTTGGCGGTAGGACTGTCTTGTTGGTAGGGGATTTATAATATATCTTAATAATAACAATGATTTGTTTAATGATTATGATAAATATGTTACTGTTAATGGAAGAATGTTTGTGTATATATGTATGAAGTATTTGTTATTAGGCTTGTTTGTTTTTCTTTTAAATTGTATTATAGTACACGGCTCATTGGAAGAGCATTCTTAATGAAATGATACCGTGTAATTTTTCTTACTTTTCTTAATAAAGCATTTTTGATTGATTGATTCATTGATTGATAATAAGGACGATTTGACTTTTTCACAATTTTGAAAAAATATTAACGTTACTCGGATTCTCGAGAGATACATTGAAAGGGTGGGCGAGGGTTTGTTGCGTACACGTATTTTTAGTATTTACGTCCACTTTACAATGATATCACAGGGGCGGCGGAACGTAGAAATTATTGGGGGCACATAGTTTAGAGCTCGCATAAAAACGTTAAAACCGAGTGACGCGCAGGCTCGCGTAAGCTCGTCCCATGCCCTATTCGCCAACTGATGAACGCTGGTCACACGTAGAGTCAGGAAATGTTGTGTAATGAATGTAAACCCAAGAATGTGCCATATCTTATTTTTAGTTCAAGAAAGCAAAATGCTGTAATTGTCCATATTAAAAAACCAATGCTGCATAAGAAATTTAGGGAGGCAGGCCCCCAAACAAAATTATTGGGGGCAGTGCCCCTCGGCCCCCACTTCCACTGCCCCTGTATCAGGAGCGGATGAACTTCAAATGACACTTATGAATGTACTAGATGATCAAAAGTTAACTTGAATTAACCAACCTTTACAAAATTTAACAGGCTTTTAAATGCATACTGTCTGGATATCGATTTTTTAGGCTATTTTCAATATTTTGAGATTTCACTACACTGCTTTGACCAAGAGTTTGAAATCGACTTCCTTCCTCTTCCCGAGAAGTAACAAGCCAAACTGCCGAAATAAATGCAATAGTTAAAAACTATTCTGATTAAATATACTTGCTGTTTGACCGTTCAGTCGAAAGGTGTTCAGCATTTAATTATTTTCGCTGTCCATTACGGGAAGACCCACAAGAACGAAGTGAAGTTGAAAATTGAACAACTTGTGGTCTTATTCTATTTCAGAGTCATCCTCAGAGATACATGAACAGATTATCATGAAAAATTTCAGCTGTGGTTTAATTATGTACGTCCCAATTCTCTATTATATTTAGAGCGCATCAACTTCAAATCACGTTTATGAATGCACTAGGTTATCAAGAGTTAATTTGAATTCACTAATATCTTCGAAAATTAACAGGCTTTTCAATGTTTCAATGTCGAGGGACCGGATTTTGCCGAGCTTTTTCAATATTTTGAGATTTCAATACCCTGCTTTGATCCAGCGATTTGAATCGACTTTATTCCTCTTGCCGCAAGTAACAAGCTAAACTGCCGAGACTATTCTAGACGTTAAAAACTATTCTATTTAAGTGTACTGGTTGTTTGACAATTCAGTTGGAATCTTTCCAACGTCTAATTCTTTTAGCTTGCCATTTCAGATAGACCTACAACGGCGAAATGCTGGTAAAAATTGTCAACCAGATGTCGAATTGTTTACGACCCAATTCTTAAATTATATCGGAAGCGCATGATCTTGAAATCACGTTCATGAATGCACTAGGTAGCCAAAAGTTTATTTGAATCCAACAGTCTCTAAAACTTAACAGATTTTTAGCGTATCCTGTTGTAGATAGGCTTTTAAAGGCTTTCTTTGATATTTTGAGATTTCAATACTCCGCTTTGACCACGTCTATGAATGCAGCCGGGGGACCAAACATAGTTTGAATTCATCAGTCTTCTTGAAGTTAACAGCCTCTTCAACGTCTACTGTCCAGAGATCTGCTATTACTGGCTTTGTTATATTTAGAATTTTCATTACCCTTTGAGCCGGCTTTCTAAATCTACTTTCTCTCTCTGCGCGTACAACCGAAAACTCAATGGATAAATTCCCGGTTGCCAGTCTTCTAGCAGTTTTAGAACGCATTGTGGGATCGCTAGGGCAAACAGCCAAACATTTATATAATTTTCACCCAAGATACAACTATCGAAGCCAAAGTTCAAAGCCTCCCACAGCAAGGTAAGCCATCTTTCGCCTGAAAATTCTTGAGGAGTAACATTGCCACGGACATGCTCCGTTCTAAGACATCAACGACTTGACGTTTAAACGAGCGGATCAAAGTTTCTAAGTCTTGATTTTTTGCGGATATAATATTCCTTGATCAACAGTACAGTATTTCCTCGATTAACCGTACCCCGATTAACCGAGCTTCGATTATCCGAACCGAAAGTAGGAGCAAAAAAAAACCGGTTCAATTTAAGTAGTTCAGAGGTGGCATTTAGAGGTATCACGTTTCACAGAAGTGTCACGTTTCACATAAGAACAAAAGCACATGGAAACCGCGTCATATGAGATGAATTGGCGAACGTTTTCTGAATCGAATTTTAATTTCAACGTTTGAGAGCCAGGTGTGCTGTTTCGCATTTTGTGTTGACATGGCTTCGTCATCTACCTCCACCTCAAAGAGAAAGAGAGTTGTTCTTACAGTTGAAGACAAGTTGACAGTTTGCGATGTGGTGGAGAAGAAGGTTCCTTACACTGAAAGTATGAATTGATTCAACATTGGTTTAAGAACATTATAAGTGACTGATCAATGATTGCACAGTCATAAATAAAGAATTCAATTATCCGGTATTTTGGATTATCCGAACGGTTTTCCGAATTGTAATGTACCAGCTGTTCGGATAATCGAGGAAGTACTGTACTATGAGTACTACATTGTAATTTGAGATCTTTCTATCAAAACTGCTTGCGAAAAGTTTATATTTTCTGCGTGAATTATAAATGAAGCAGGGTCGGAGAAGCATAATAGCAATAACAGCTACGCTAATAAAAAAGAGAACATGAAGAAATACAACTTTTTTGTAAGGTATTGTCAATATCTGTGGTTCTCCGACACAGCTTTTTTTATAGTTCACGCAAAAAGCGAGACTAAGAAACTCTGATCTGCTCGTCTAAAAGTCGAGTCATCGATGTCCGAGAACGGAGCATTCAAGTAAAAGTTAAGTTGTTGCACATCAAGCGGAAAAACAGGAATTGGATTTCTACGGATATGAGAATTATCTTAGTCTATTAATAAATATCAAAACCCGGCACAAAATGCGCAACAAAGGCATAACAAAGAGAGGTTTAACATCTAACGCTTCGTTGTTTACTATACAACATACTATCTCTGAAGACGTTGTAAAGTAAACAACGAAACGTTAGATGTTAGTAAACCTTTATTTATTATGCCTTTGTTGCGCATTTTGCGCTGGGCTTTGATATTTATTAGACTAAGATTCTCGCCTGGACAATCTCTGGCTAATGTTCTGAGAATTATCTTACATTTGTCCCTCGTTCTCCGATATGAATAAGTGCGGAAGATGGCTTGATCTTTTACGAGTTTTCTTTTGCCTCATACCTTAGTTCCACATTTCCAAGCAAAATAGGGCTTACCTGGCTATGGGAGGCTTTGAATTTTGGCTCAACATTTAACTCTCTTCGACAGCTTTTCTCAAAAGGCACAAAAGAGGACTGTAAAGCTGAAAGGTGTAACCTGTTCGTCGAGTGTTTGCTCCAAAACATTAATGATATGCGGGGATTCTCAGGGCTCACGATGCCGTTACCACACCCGTGTTTTATAGCGCCCTTGTTTCATGAAGGGTACCCCTCATGGCTCCAGTGTCACCGCAGGCAGGACACGGACTGTCTGGGGAAAGACTTGGTGCTTGGTGGAGTCAAGCTGGACGAAACTCTTCCCAAATGTGAATAAGGTAACTTTTATCAGATAACAGCATAAAGCTGTAATTGAACAATAAGGAAGGAGTTGATATACTAACACTCCGCCAACACCCTATAAAAGCAGGCACACAGCATGGGCATATGTTCATTGACTGAGTTTTTGGAGACAAATTATAGATAAAAATGAATAATACCAAATTGACTGAAGTAAGTCTCATACACTGAGATGATAAGGGTTAAATGTCTGAGAAAATAATAGGCCCATTGAGAAAGGAGGCAGGGGGGGGGGATAAAACACATTCAATGCAGTGAATCTGTCCCACTTCTCAGAGCGCGTTGAGAAATTTTCATCATGCACATGGTTTGTTCTTTGATGCACATAATATTATTCGGAAATTGGTCGTTGCAATTCGATATGGTCGGTTATTCCCAAAAGACTTTGTTTCAAATAATGAGAAAATTAGTTACAAATGATGTTAGATATTACATGTATCAGCTGCTAGCGGCTATTCGTTCTGTTTAACTGTTGGCTGTTCTGTAATTTCCGGCGATGGATGACTTCCCTTTTGCTAGATCGTGAATATATTTCCGAGAGTTTTTGACAGTATGAAAATGATGCATACATATCGATTGAAGTCTTTATCGAATGGATAGTCCACATACAGAATTGCAAACTTTGCAACAAATTTAAGTTCGTGCCTCTAAAACTGTTAGGGGTGTCAAAAATGCGGAAAATCAACAGGATGCTTCCTTTACTTCCTTAACGTTGTTATGGGAGCTAGTAGTTGACCTATAAGTTCAACGGAGTCACTTTCTGTCGCTTTTCCAGGGAAATTTCACACAAAACTAAAATTCGAGCAGTGGCACAATAGCTTGCTTTCGCAATACCAGCTGAACGGCTTGGTTTAGTATAGATAATACCAGTACAAAGGTTAGGTTCACAAGTATTTGCTTAATATGTATCAGTAGTACGTAGCTTTCAAATAAAACGACGCCTGATAGAAGTATTATCGGTGCAAACACAACGGTTCTGTAGGACCTAGTGTTTCTATAAAGATACTATAGAATTTCAATCGTATTAGTTTGAATGTAAGAGGCCTTTTGCACAACAAACCATCGTACTTTGATTGATGTAAACACATCCGTTCTGTTGATATTTCGATACATGATATGCCGAAGAAAACAATATTGGACAAGAATGTCGATCATTCAAACGACAACTGTTGGGATAACAAAACAAGCGGCATAATACTTATCTTCGGTCAAAAAAACAAATGATTAAAGGACGCCCTTGCAAGATACTAAGACGTTCTTCGTACATACTCCACACGTTCGACCTGAAAGGGTGATGTTTGTGCACATTCCCAAACGCGTTGGTTCATTTCCGTTACTTAATCGGCTGCCACGTGATTGCCACAAACCTAGCTGGCCAGGCAGCCAGTTACAAGAAGTCCCTGGCAATATGTGCAGTGACCTTCCAAAGGGAAAGTCAGTGAACACAAAAACTGTTCAGTCACTGCCAGTCTTTAAGAAAATTACATGAATGATTTTCTCTTTTAGCTTGTCGGTAGTTTGCCTCACTCTCAGTAACACTATTGACATCCTACTGGTCTACCGTAGTTCGTAAATTAATCATGCAATTTAAAATATAACATATTGACAATTTTAAATGCTATCACCCTCGAAGTCTACCCGTTTTCCTTGTGTATGCAGACCAGTATGTATCGATGACACTGGTCGTATAATTTCAGCACGCAAAAATGAACATTTCACATGCTTTCTGTGGCAAAACACACCCTTGAAATGGGCCAAAAAACCCACTGGGACAACAGCTCTCTTCTCTGAAGCGCTACAAATTACTTATCTATAAGGACAAGGTCAACTATAGGCTAGGATATTCAAGTATACCACTATTCCACCGGAGGAAGAACGTTTAAATGATACTTGCCAGTTGGACAGTGATTTTTTTTGTTAAGTACATCCAAGTAATCTTCCTCTGAAGATATTCTCATTTAAATTACGTTTGACATTTAAAGCTATCTATTGATAAGATTACTTATTACCGTAGAAACAACATGGTTGTGTTTCTTTTGGTCAACTTCGTGACACCATTACACACGCGTTTAGCGCGAATTTGTTCTTAAATTCGACGTATAGAGACACTTTTTAAAAATTGTACAACATCAGTCATACTCTGAGAACTGAAAAGGTCTTCAGTTTCCCAGACTAAGGCTCAGCAGCTTTCAATCTACTTCTGTCATGACGTTAACGTAAAAACGTCTATCTTTTTGTTCAAATTAAGATTATTGATAAATTACATAGAAGAAAACTGAAATCAATACCTCTTCAAACTTTTCGACGGCAGCCTTCGTCTCAGCTTCAAGTTTCTCGACCCTGGGCAAAAGCATTTAATCTCATTAAAAAAACCAGAACACTAACAAAAACTTGCAATTTACCCCTCTCATGTCCGAGACGTCTCCCCCTGACGTGGAAAATCGTTTGGCGTTAGCCAGAGTAAAACTAATATGTCAGGTACGGATCAGAGAGAGTTAAAGGAACGTTAGTTACCTCTCGGCGACACCAATACAGTATGTAAGAAAATTTGGTGTGCTAATTACAGGAGATCGTATCGACATCTCAAACCGATCGAGAACCTCGTTCCATTCTACCTCAGAAAAACGATTTCTGAGTGTAGGGCTTGACGATCATTCACCTATCATCTTAAGATATTTCTAAGCTCTCATATATCTAATATACAAACTCTATCTATCATTATCAATATATATTGGCTTCCGCCTAGGTCGCACATATATGTCGAACTTGTACCATGACTTGCCATCTGAGTCTTGGTAGCTCAATGGTTAGAGCATCTTACCGGTCATCAGAAGGTTGCAGATTCGATCCCCGTCTCGGGCTCAGGAATCGTTTTTCTGAGTATAGGGCTTGACGATCATTCACCTATCATCTTAAGATATTTCCAAGCTCTCACAATATCTAATATAGAAAATACTTTGAGGTCCATATCGCCATTAATAAGGTTTCAATAAACGACTAAGCACATTGCATTACTCCAACCTCGTCCCATACGCTTTTGGCGGGTTTCCAAAATACCGGTATGTAAGAATCTAGTGTTCCATTCGCCTATCTAAGTGTTTCTTTGCTGTTTTCTAGAGGTCTGTATTAATTGATTTGAATTCAAAGATTGAATTTCATTACTGACGATAAATTTGAATTTTTGGTAAAATACTTTTTACTTTCTGTACTTGAGTATTTTAAGCTCAATTATTTTCTCACTTTTACTCAAGTAGCTTTTGTGTTAAGTAGTTATTTTCCTGAGCAACAGTACTTTCACTTAAGTAGCTTTTTCCCTTAACACTGTTGATGTCTCGATCCACTTCATCTAAGTCAACCCACTCCGTGTAAACAATAAACTTTAAGGCACATTTAACTGGAATGGTTTTAAAACTAATAAAAATCGCGAGATCAAGTTAGACTGCGTTGAATTCAAATTCCATCTGGTTTTATGTAAACAGCCTCTGGCTTACGCCAAACAATTTTACTTGTTAAAGGGAGACCTCAGGAAAGGAATGCGTGTTATACCTACATACCGTTGTCTTTTGTTTTCTTCTACCTCCAATCTTCTAACATTTTCCCGAGCATCTCCAGCAACTTGCACATTTGTAACGAGTTCCGTTCCATCAGTCTTCAGTTTGAGAAGACGCTACGTAATGTTAACATAAAAAAGCAACATTTAACTTTCGTTCCACAGACATGCTAGTTACTGATGTCATTTGCCATACATGTACAGTAACTGTATTTATCTGCACTAAACAAATAAATAAATAAATAAACGAAAAATGAACGAACAAATGAATAAATATATAATTCAGTTTTTTTCCCTGTAGTATTTGACACTTCACGGGAATGTCACCTTGTGACAAAAATGGAAAGTTTTAGGAGTAAAGCAGCAACAGATGCATGTATCAGTGTGGCCATTATCTCTTCACAACATATACCGGCGTATGCCAAATGATCTGACTGCATGGCCAACGGGATAATACCTTGGCCAGCTTTTGTGTGTTAAGTAATAAAAATTATAGACATACGTGTAGGGGGAATTTAAACAGAGTTTAATTTGATGTGTGTTTTCAAAGTTTTACAGAATTGCCCTTGTTCCAAAGCAACGTGAGAAATTTGTAAGCTTTCAAAACACAAGTGAAATTAAACACTTGTTTTATGAGGACCCACCTGTGTGATTACTTAATAATGGAGACGGTAAAATTAATTTCCTTCAGCGATGGTGCGATTTCGCATCATCCTCTGACAATATGTCACTAGTCATATTAAACACGGAGCGACGCTATAAAAGGGTAAGCTCCTCCCACATTTCTGGCTTTGTATGGCGGTTGCATGTTTCAAACTGGCGGACACTTTGAAGCGTGACCGAACTGGATAGCGTAGAGCTCCACAAGCGTGTCCTAGAGCCTAAAGCTTACGGAAATAATTTTAAAATGTGTTTTTAAAATACAGCTAAACAAAAAATAAAGCAATAAATGGCTGAACATGCCACATTTACTGATTTTTCTGGTTGTTATACGTCGTATTATAATCATTCGAGACGTCCTGCGCATCTTCATTCACTTATAGTCATCCTACCCGCGCAGTGTTTGGGCACGGTTCACATTTTATTACGTCCGCGATGTGTCATAGGCATCTGCATTCTTTTTGGCGCATTCTTGAAGCTTGTAATATTATAAATATAAACAAAAACTGGCGCCACTTTCAAATTCATTTGTGCCAAATATGCTCGGTTGCTCTCATCCAACAGCTCTGCGCAAAGCATAACTCCGCTTTCTGCGGGGCTTAGCAGGTATGATCGCAATAAAGCCTACCAGAAAAATAAAAGTGCAATTAAAGAGAGTAAGGCCTACTACGGCTTCAAAATGGAATTGAAACGCGATGAGGAAGGGCGCTTGGTAGAAGTACGTAAAAAGATCAACACCGTGAGGAATCAGTTGTTGTCCAACGGAAAACCGGCAGGAAATATTGAAGTGATGGAATTGCTCTTGGATTGTTGGCTTAGTCAAAACAGTTCAAATGGCCAACAGGCGCAAAACACTATCCAGGCAGCAACGTCGTTGCAAACAAATTCATCTCCCATATTCTCCTCAATTGAACGTGATATTTGTCCACCGGAAATTAGTCTGAACTCAATTGACCAATAACATGCGACCTTTCCTTAATCATAATTGACAGGCTGAGAAACTCTGCCTCTTCTTATGCGATCGCTCCGTGTTTAATGCGATACATGTATATGACGACACATTTCCTGCTGAAGATATATCGCATTATCATGACTATTAACATGAACTGGTCATTAGAGATTGACATAAGTGCAAATGAAGTTATCTAATATTGACTACTTACTAATTGATTGTAAGGTCTGTACAGACAATATAAACAAGGTTATTAATGAGGATTGCACTTACAGTGGCTAAATGAAAAGCATGATTTTTAACTTTTTGGTTCAATGTTAATCTTTTTCCTGCTTGAAATGTTTGGCATTACAATGCAAATAATACAGTCAATAACTGAAAAAGAAAGCTAGCTCCCTCCCACTCCAACATTATCAGAAGCAAAATAGCTTTGCCTTCTTTGTTAGGAAGAATAAATTAAAATTATATAATCCTAGAGCAACTACATGACCATTTACCCCCAAACCACATTTATTTATTTCATTCTGGCTCATGCCAGGCAATTTTTCTTGTAAAATGGAGACACTATGTAAATTAAAACTTGCTGGGTAATTATTTTTCACCCCAAAGTGGCCCTTTTAGTGTATGTATTAATTGCAGTCCAGGAATGGAAATCAATGTTGCCCTGCTCAATCAGTTGTGTCCAAAATCTGTTGGGTGAGAGGATAGTTTTGAGCAGTGTGCCTATTTTAACAGTGAAAAATTTCACCTAATATGCAAACTTTTGAAGAAATCAATGTACAATATCAACATTTTCTGCAATTAACAGTATCTGCATTATCATAACCAGAATGTTTTCAGACTTTTGAAATTTATTCATGAAATTCCTTCATAGCAGCATTCAGATCTTACATACTGCAGTTTTAAGTATAGTCATGCCATTTAAATAAGTTAAAAATGCTGGTCATAAATACTGGCATTAACTATGTCAGTTGTGAACGAGATTGTATCTTCATTCTGTGAAGACGTTTTAAGTCAATCATGAAAGAAATAATTGACACTCAAGAATGCTAATTAGTAACTAATTGCTTTTGCTTGATTTTGTGGTGAAAGGTTACAGTATTTGTATAAAGTTACAACATGATCAATGATCATACTGATGAACTGAACATTGCATGATTGATAAAAAGAGCAAGTAATGAAGAAAATAATGGTGTCTCAAAGGTTTCTAAGGGAAATGATCATGACAGGAACAATTAGTTAGAAAATCATAACTGAATATCATCTCTTTCTTAACTGCATATCCCTATAAGCTAATATAATCATCCAATCTAGATGTACTCTTCTAAACCTGAGGGAAGTGGAGAAGTGGAGTCTGATTCATTTTCAGAAATTGAAAGATTATGGATAATTATTCATGCCAAAAACAAAGAAATTGATAGACTATAAACAGTTATCAGTAAAATGAAAGGTAAATACATAGTGTATATTTTAGAGTAGCTTTATTTATACTGGATAACCCTATCAGCTACATGAGTTGTTCTCCCTAGAGGTCCAGTAAGGGCCACCCCTCATGGGTCCAGTGTTAGTACAGGAGGAAATCAGAGTACCCATAGAAAACCTGTGATGCTTGGTAGAGTCAAACTGGACAACACGCTTCTCACATGTCACCAAGGTAACTTTAATCAGATAACTGCACGAAGCCAGAATCAAACCCTAGTCACAGTGGTGATAGACACATGCACTACCACTGTGCCACCAGCACCCCATAAGTCTGACTTTTTGTTTATTTACCTAAGTGTATCATAGTACACGAACAGGTTAAGTGTGCAACCAGTCTACTTTGTTTAAAAATAACATCAGATCAAGTTACTTACTTAATAATTAATGGGGTTACCAAAAAATTCTGGATGTCTCATGGAAAACTAAATCAAAATAATAACTAGAGCCAATCCCCATTATATTTTCCTCACATTTTGACTGTCTGATTATTTGGGAAATTGTCCACCAATAGAAACTTTCCAAAATGTGAATGGAAAATTACCAAACCCAACCCAATCAATAACTTATATGTTTTTTTTAATTACTATATACTTGACATTTTCTCCTTTTATTTAATGATACATGCAGACATGCAAAAGTTAAAAGATTTTGTATCAGTTTTAAAACACTTAGTATTACCTTAATCAGATAAGTTAGGGTACCATAGCAGGAGTAGTTTCAATACCAAAAAGAAAATTTGAAGCAGCAGCATTATAAGCTGAAAAACATCATCCTTCTTTACCTGTGGTAGTTTCATGATGAAAACTGTTATCAAGCTGCTACACCTCTGACATCAAAACAGGTAATGTAAGTATTGTTATATCAAACAAAAACTAAGCTGAAACACACCAACACAAATGCTTAAAACAACTTTAGTCTTCTTATGGGTAATAAATACATGTAATACCCCATCATTACCATGAGACTTATAATGTAAAGTAGATGTTACATAGTCATTTAGAAATATTATAATGGTTTTTGATGTGGTCTCTTCCTTTATTTTTGCTAATCACCACGAGAACAGTATCATGCAGATTTTAAATACATTTTTCTTAAAATCTGTCTGGTTTTAGGTAACCCTTTGCCCAGATGTTGAAGTGACAAAGAATCAGAAGAGAGGGTTTTGAGTGGCAAATTGTCTGCAAAAGACTTCGTTTATGCTCTCATATCAGTGGTTGCCAACAAGCCAGTGGCGAAAAATACTGTTGCAAACCGTGATATTTTGATTTGTGAACACCAAAAGTTATTTCACCGATATTGGTCAATTAAAGTACTTACTTAGCAGTAACATGAATTACGTGTATACCTGACGACTGTCTTCAATTTGTTTTCTACTTTTACTGGAATCCTTTTCAGAATCAATCGGCTTCTTCAATACTGCTTCTTGGCCACTAGCCTCCCTGATAATAGTTTACAAAAATACTGCATAAACTCATTTATCTTCGAGAAGTGAGTTGAAAATGTTTGACGCTTGAATCACACTACCGTTTTGCAGCTTCTATCCGTCGTTGAATCCGTAATCTCCTAGCCGCTATTCTTTCTTCTGGATCAGATGATTCAACTGAAGGTCCCAAGTCTTCTTCATCATCGCCTTGTCCACTCATATTCATTCAAAGTTTCTCAATCCTCGATGAGTTACACGTTAATGTGTTTTCGAAATTGAGGAAAGGTCGAATTTACGTGTATTATTTGAGTTCCCTACAAAATAGCGGAGTTACGTTGTCATGGGGAACAGGCACCCTAAAAAACTTTCGTACCCAGGTTCTCGCCAAATTTACGGTTTACAAAGCTTGGTGAAATTTGAGAACAATTTTTACCCTCGAGGTGTATGGTGGTTCCTTTAAAGCAGTGGTTCCCAAAGGGGGCGGTGGAAAGATCTGGGGGGACGGTGAGGCAAAAGGAGGTGGTTGGGGGGCGGCAGGGTAGCATTAGGAGCAGTTAATAAATAACTTTTTGTTTTTTATAAAATCTGATTGTCAAAATATATGTCACAAACACTAAGGTAAAGGAACACGAATGCAGTTTATAGAAAATAAAATTGACTTAAGAATTATAAACGAATGCATAGCTTTATTTTGTTACGTAGTCCGAAGTCGGAGTCAAAAGTTCGGAGGTTTGCTTGACGTCTGTACACAACACGTACGGTTTACTAAATTAGGTTTTATTTGTGAAATACATCTTTGTGTTTAATCTTGTTGTTTTCAATTTGAAGCATACCAAATATAAAAAAAAGTGTGGCAATCAAATTACCAGGCGAGAAACGCAATCTTGTCAAAATGACGGAAACATAATATAAAGAAACGAACTTTATTGCTGGCGTTTCGTTACTAAACAAGTAACATCTTCAGACCGAAATGAATAACAATAGTTGGATCAGGCTTAAGTAGCTGTTGCAAAACTAGGTGGTGGTGATGGCATGGGAAAGGAATGTTAATGAGTATGGTGGAGAGAAACGGAAGAGACAGAGCAATTATTAGAGGTGATGTAACGGAGCGGAATAGAATAATTAAAAGAGTGTCAAAGGAAAAGATCTGATGTCAACGTTAAGATAGGGGTTTAGTCATTAACATTCCTTTCCCATGCCATCACCACCACCTAGTTTTGTAACAGCTACTTAAACCTGATCCAACTATTGTTATTCATTTCGCTCTGAAGATGTTACTTGTTTAGTAACGAAAAGTCAGCAATAAAGTTCGTTTCTTTTATATTATTTTTCCGTCATGGTTTTATTAAAAGTTATCTGCTGGGCCATCATATTTGTGACAAAAAAAGTGTGTGCTCGCATGTGTGTGTGGGAGGAGAGGGGGCGCTAGGAATCCACCTGGGAGCCAAGGAGGTGCCAGCCTGGAAAAGTTTGGGAACCACTGCTTTAACCCTATTCCCCACGGGGGGGGACAAATCTGACCCCCTCTATGCTTTTTTAAAATTTCTGGAAAACAGTCAACGCTATGATGCTGGGTCTCCTTGACTTTTAGTTTTAATCTATTTAACACGTTTCTGGAGAATTTTGGCTTTGGTACATGCGTCTTTCAGTTTTTATGATGTTCGTGTGACCATGACCCCATTTGAAATCTCAATTTCTGAAATCTAGCAAATAGGTACCATATATAAGCTCATGCTCTCAGAATGCCTTTGAACTAAAAACATGTTTTATATATAGTTATGAGAAAGAAATTGTATAGTTGACAATAAAGTTATGTCATGACGTCATAGTCACGTGGTAGTGACGTCATAATGACGTCATAATGTCGTCATTTACCGGTATTATGTTATCACGCTTTCTACTCGCTAAATTGCTTCACTTACTATGTGCCTGTTTTTTCAACGTCATTTTTGTTGTAATTGCAATGCAATGGATTCTTTTGCATTCGAAAGCCTTCTTTTCGAATGTTATGACTTCAACTCACATGGTAATAGAATGTTGTAATAACATAGAGGTAAATGTTTTTTATAAGTGGTAAATACACTCAAAACTTTCAAGTTGTGTAAAAGAAGCGTCGCGATCTGTTGAAATGTGTTTGCATGTGTATGTTGAGCTAATATTTTTCTTTTCTCTTTAGTGTAATAAATAACATAAAATAAATAAAATGGGACCTAAGAGGAAGAAGCAATTTACTTCATTCAGTAATTTTTTGAGGCTAATAAAACTATTTGTTTGTTTCTGTTACATTTTATTTACTGTTTGTTGCTATTCGTTTCAACATGTATGTATGTAGTTGAAAAAAGATTGATTTCAGAAAAGTGCATGTTTTTACAAAAACCTAACCACTATTTCGCTTGAGTATAAGTCCACAAATTTGAAATTTTAAGCAAGGTTTTTAATGAGATACATGTACAAGTAAAAGGCAAAAGAAATAGGCAGCCAACGGGTTTCAAATGACATATTTCATTGGTTGGAGTTCATCAAAGCAATTCCTGAAGCGAAAAGTGTCATATACACACAGTTTTTGCATATTTTCTGTGGTATTCCTAAAAAATGCTGACGTCAGCATATTTTGTGACGTCACACATACGTCATTAATACAAAAATGTAAAGTTCTTATGTTGGACTCTATCGATGCAAAGTTTCAAGATTCTATCAGTTTCCAATCAAAAGTTAGTGGGGGGTCATTATGAACCCCCCGTGGGGAATAGGGGTCTGAAATAGCCCGTGGGGAATAAGGTTAAAGTATGGATAGGGCTGTTCACTCACTCGGACTTATCCATAAAAATCACTAGCCACGATTACTACGCCAGCTATACTTCCCACCCATATCTTTGTTGATAGTAAGACCACTAGTACGGCTAATATAAAACGCGGCTAAATAACTAACTGATGTTGCTTGTGACAAATTAGGCCACAAAGATGAGATGTTCGCCGATAATTTAAGCCGCGGCTTGAATTAGACCCCATTTATTTTCTCATACAGTAAATGGTTAAACGGCCTTTATCAGTCAGTCGAATTGCCCATTGTTGTGCTGCCTTGTATTGGTACTGGAATAGCTTTTTCTGGGGAATAAGTATAGATATGCAACGTCCATGCTCACGAAAAAATAACTTTAGAAGGCCGGAACGGGAGTTCATCCGTTCGTTGCTCTAACTCGTGATTTCTGTTTGAACGTCTTGCAGAAGCGCTGCCACGGCAACCATGTAATTTTGTTTTGTTTTGTTAGCACCTAGGTGTATTGTTAGAGTTTCTCCTTTCTTGAAGTAGTTGGTTGAGAACAAAATGACGACTTCTATTGATCCTCGAAGTTACATCGAACCGAAGCCAGTATCGGCAATATCTCACAAAGGCTTACGAATTGCCGCGAGAAGCGCCAAAATATACACGTGTAACGTGGCGGATAGACAACAAGTTGCGAAGGAGAATTATTTGCGACGCAATTATCAAATAAAGAGATGTGGATACAGCTCAGTAACCTATAAACCCTACGAAACAGTCGGAGAAGTGTTTTTGGACAATAAAAATCTTATTCTAGTTGCTTTGGGGCAACAGAAGGATGGAAATATTAATAATGAGGTAGAATATTAACTAAAATTTGCTATGACGGTATCTTGGTTGCCCACTTGCCTGTTCGTGACGTTAATTATACTTGACCAGAAAGGCCTAGTTCACACAAACCGACACTACGATATATCGACATGAACGTAATAACTTAAACGAAAGATCAGGCTTTCCTTATGTCGTTATTTTCAAACCATTGTGCTCCTATTACGTCGCTGGGTTGTCTTGTTCACATTATCGACAAATCATTTGAAACAGGGTGTCTAACTTCCGCGTGACCTTGTCGGTATGTCTTCATATGCCTAGTCTGAGCAAGGTTTTACTCCTTTCAAAAAAATCTATTTTATTCTCAGTATTTTCTTTATTTTGTGCTTAAGATTAATTCAACGGTTTTTTTCAGTCTCTAAAAGAGAAAGGTTATTAATATCTCTGTCTCTGAAGCGATAATTTTAAATGTAGACTTAATTAGTTTGCTTTGATTTAGGATAGGTCAAATACTAATCAAGCGAATTTGCCGCTATTGTATTTAATCGCAATTTTTGGCAGATATGCCTTTAAGATTTTGTTGCTTATACTGTGAATATTTCTCAGTACAATCACATGCTTAAGTTTGTCCTTCATTTTTGTAATTTATTTGTTTGTTACTCATGGAACCGACGAGTTGCTACATGGGTCTTAAATAGGGGCCGGGAAATGGCCCACTTTTAGCGGAGGAGGTTAGGATAGGGAAGTAAATTGAAGATGCGAAAACCTTAAATTCATTGGGTTAAAAACTTAGAAGAAACAATTGACATCATAAAATGGATCTATAATGACATGGATCGATAATAAAATTTGATTAGAAGTGACTCCGTGCAAGGCCTACGGGAGTTTTAAAATTCACAACTCTACACAGAACGTCACGTTTACTCTGCTTTAGCGCCCAACATAACGCATTACGTAACAGCCTTCTGCCTACAAAGCATTAGAGCCCACAAGATAGAAATGCTTGGGGCCCATCGGAAAATGTCCAGGTGGGCCACACCGCCCCTAGCAACCGACAACTTAACACGAGAAGCCGCGTCGGTGTCAGTTCGTGAGTAAATTATACAAAACATTCGGGGGAAGGCAGGGGTGGTGCCATGGGGGGCAGAAGAGGTTATTGCCCCTGTAGGCGAAAAATTAACTATTCATTGGGAAATTCTTACTAATGATGACACATTCAGATATGTTGTACAAACAATGTGTACTTGTGATTGATTTAGCCAATAAGTACAACATAGACTCTTCTCTTCTTGTCAAATGTAAAAGTAAACTTTTCCTAGTCAGTTGATGTGATTATTCTTGCAAAAAATAACATATTTTCAATTAAGAAAATTATAAGGGGGCATGGTCCTGGCCCTGGCCCATCTGTCTTACCCCCCAGTCAGTTCAGCCCACCAGCAATTCCTGGCACCACCCTTATGGAAAGGCACGGATACACTGGAGTCTGTTGAAACTCCACATCCTTCTTTAAATATTCAGGAAGAAAATGAATTCATGATTTCAGAATCCTTTACATTTACACTTCCCATCACAACAACAAGGTCAATTTATTCATACTGCATCTCTCAAATTTTAATGAGTTGATCATGTTATTGCCTTGAATAGTACACAGAGCATCTTAGAATGCCTCAAATTAGAATTAGAGGGTAAAAATGAAAATTTAACTGATAGCTTTACTCCAAGGGTGAAAACTATCCTTAGCCATGCTTTCAGATACCTGAAGAGTCCCCAAAATTGTAGGCTCTGTTATGTCGCTTAAGTCACAAAACCTCTTCAAGGGCTATGCTCTTTGAGACACATGAAAAACTAATTGTACGCTTCAATAAATTCTTTTCAAGATTTGGATAATTGCCATCTGGAATTCATCAAAGTAATCATATATTCCAGGAAACTACATATTATTTTGATTATTCAGATTAGGGCAGATTGATTGGTAAAAAACTAAATATTGGGCCCAAAGTACAATTTTGCTATAAAATTTAATGACTGCAGTACATATAAAGGAAGCATGTTGCAAGCAGTATGTAATTTGTCAGCAAGAAAAGATGTTAAATTAACCTTAATTTACCAAACAAGAAAAAAGAATGTTAGTGAAATCTACTGAAAACCTATTTTGTATATAAATGTGAACTTCTGGTATATGTTTCTGTGGCCAAATTGTAAACCTTGGTTCAGCAGAAATGGGTAAAATGTCTCTGATTTGGATGTCATCATGCCAATAAAACATATGATTTTAAGCCAAATACCAGATAAATGTTGGAGGCAATGTCTACCCTTTGGAAATATAAGGTGAAGAACAGCCCCTATCCCTCACTTCTAAAGCCCTTTTCATAGAATGAAAACATCAGGTCACAATAAATGTTGATCGTGATAATTCACATGGATGTTACTGTCAGGGATTGCTTCTCTTTGTTCACCTAACACTTCACGATATAACAAATTGATCCTTTTTAACTCATTTTAACCCTATCTATGTAGGAATATTTTTGCTGATTGGATGACTGGGGGAGGACACCTTAATTTCATTAGCATTGCACCTATTTCAGTGAAACTTGGCAAAAGTATTGAATACACAATGTTATACAAAATTAAGTATTACCTGGTTCTCCATACTTGATGACTGTCACTATTACATCACTCAACTATTGCTTTTTCTTGTTGCTGTTTTGTTTTTTTTTTGGGGGGGGGGGGGGTTAATGCTATTTTTCTTTCCACTCATATTTCTCAAAAAATTTACAGTAATGAAAATGATTAATTATGAAATGTTGAGGGGAGAATTTATAACTTGGGAAGTAGTTTATTTTAGTTTTGTTTGTTTGTGGTGTCACAATGATGTCATACTGTGTTTAAAAGTTGTTAGTTTTAATTGATAAATCTTTTTGTTTACATATTTTACAATTCAACGTTTATCACAATTTGCTAGATTCTTATGATTTTCCTGACTTACATATCGTGAACAACTACACTAGGCATTAAGATGAAGTCATGAATGCAAAATGATGTCATACTAAACCCTCAGACAAGACAGTTTTTGGATCTACTGTAAAAAAGCCTTGTCTTTGTCACAGGAAATACTTCCTTTTGAACTAGTACTCAATTCGAACCAATGTTTCTAAGGTTTTCCTCAAATTGTTGAAATTATTAAATTTCCTTTAATGAGTGAAAAAGTGAACCCTTCAGGTTGTAGTTACTATGGGAACAACTTTGTAGTTATGCTCTAAAACTACATATTGCAAGGTTGGCAATAGAATTTCATTTTAAAGTCACTAATTTTGATGTCATTTTGTCCATCCAGTGACAAGATATCAATAAAAAAAAAACAAGTGGGGGGGGGGGGGGGTGAATTCGTCCCCTTCCAGATAGGGTTAATCAAAACCCTTAACTCAATTGAGATACACACGCTGGTGATATTGACACAATACACCCTTTTCTCCTTTTTTAACTTATAATCCTATTGGCTAATAAAAACGCCTCTTCTCAATACATTGATCGTACCTTGTAAATGTCAGTAAAGCCATCATTAAAATAAATGAAATATGTTAACTATTTCCTTACACCCTCGCGTCAATTGTTTCGAATGAAGTCAAATGTTACTGTCTATATCTTATATTTAATAATCAAGTTGTAAAACACACTTTCCGAACGTTCAGTCTTGGAAATGGTCCAATCACTCTCTCTTTCTTCTTGCACGATCACTGACAACTATTGCAGCCAGTGGCGTAGCCAGAGAATGTGTGATGCCCGGGCTTGGGAAGCACACTAATTAGAGAGGTCCTGGGACATGTACCCCGGAAAATTCTTCAATTCTTGGGTCTCTGAAAGGATATCTCTTGCATTTTGAAGGCGCTATTCTCGTATCCTAGGCTGCGGCGCCAAGCTGGATTCGAAGGCTTCAAGTGGCACTAAGCTCGTACAGATCTTCCAAATTACTTTTTAAACCGCACGATATCTCGTTGATGAGAACAAATTGCGCAAATTGTGAGCTTGGGAGGGAAAATTACGCAAAGAACATTCCCTTCGTGGACCACACTAAAAGGGCTGATATCGTCGGCAGAGTCTAGCGAATCAGGTTTACGAGTCGTTCAAACAGTTTCACAACTTCATTTACAAAATATATGAGCAATCTAAACAACGTTTCCCGCCTTGCATGAGATAGGACTGCTACTGTATCGAATTAAACTATAACATAGTATTTGCCATTAAAGACGTAAAACTGATATATCCCGTAAAAACGCACAGCTTATGTACAAAGTTTAACATTTCAAAGTTTTCATCTGATGTTTACTACCAACTTTTAGTTTTAGAGAAAACTTTTATTAATACAATGAAGTGAATAAAATCCGAGTTAACAGCGTTAAGTAATAAGTTGACGGAATTTAATTTTAAAAGTTGCTGGTTCTTGTCACGAAATCTAATAGTCAAGAAATTTTAAAGTAAAAAATTAAATCGCCCAAAAACTCAGAAACGTCTACATGCCATAATATGCTAAAGTTGTTAGAAACATATGTTGTGGGGCAATTTTAACCATGGTTGAATTTATTTTGAACTGGTTCAAAAAATTTTAAACTAGTTTAATTTTTCTCGAACCAGTACAATTTTTTTTGAACTGGTTCAAATTTTATTTTGAACTTGTTGTTGTTACAAGTTATGAACTGTTGCCTTTAACCCTTTCTCTCGCAGACCGGCGAAACCAGCTTCCTTGTTATTTTACTCTGTCTAACTCGAGACAATTTAACTTGTCAAGGGAGAACCTTTGGTAGACAAAGGGTTAAAATTAATTATATTTTTTTAGAAGTAGGAACTGGCATCTTTACTCTCTCATGTGATATCTTCTAAATATGTGATTACTATTATTATCAAATTTTTTCAGAAATTCTTTGAAATTTCGTTGCTCGGTCACTGTTTACACCAGCTTGGTTCTTAGAGTTGCACTTTAAAGTTACGTTTCAGTTAAAATACTGTATGCACAGGCATGGTTGGGGTTAGGGTTAGGGTTAGGGTTAGGGTTAGGGTTAGGGTCGAGGTTAAGGTTAGGACTAAGGTTAGAACTAAGGTTAGAACTAAGGTTAGGACTAAGTTTGGGGTTAAGGTTGGGGTTAAGGTTAAGGTTAGTGTCAGGATCAGAGTTAGGTTTAGAGTTTGTGTTAGGATTAACGTTAGGGTCAGAGTTACAGTCAAAAATGCGAGGTTTTCGTATTAACGGTAACGAAAATGTTTTTTTCTTTTTTCTTTGGAATGAATGGTGACGGAAGAAAGAGTAGTTGAAAAGTGACACGGTACCCCTTTAAAGTCTGATATGACTATTTAGGGAACAAATGCCCGTCATTACATTAATATCTAATAGACATATAGGTTGTTAATAATGTTGCAGTCATTCACATTTTAAGTCACAATTATTACATAATAAATAAAAGGTTCATAAATTGTAGTATTTGCAATCGCTTTACATTGCATTTGTACCAAAGGGCAATGTGGACGTGAAACAAAATTTGATTACCATAATGCTAAAGTGCAAATAAATTTGCTGAGAGCGAGAAAGTGGGTAAGAGCAAAGTTAATTATTTAACAAAAAAGACCTTACGGTATCGAAAGTCCTTGTGGTGTAGTGCGATTGTCACTATGAAGCATTATATAATGTTAAGCCCAATCGGCCATGTCTACCAAGTGGACGGGTTACCACTATCTCAGGTATGTCTAGTATGATATAAGTGGGGACAACGTTCAGGAGAGAAAAGAATGAAGGGGAGAAATAGAGAAATTCAGAAAGTGGACAAAGGAGAGTGACATATTAAAGATATTTTGGTGGGGTGTGTAGAATTTTTTTTTAATTCTTTTTTGTTTTTGTTATTTCACCTCCCCCCCCCAAAAAATACTAAACCCCTTTTTTTTTATGACTCCCCAAAAATTGAAATCCCTTTTTAGAATCTTGACATTTTGAACCGGTTCAAAAAAAAATTGAACTGGTTCGAGAAAAATTAAACTAATTTAAAATTTTTTGAACTAGTTCAAAAAAAAAAAATTGAACCACCGCCTAAATTTGCCCCACAACACATATACACGTAGAAGAGTACTGATGGTACTGATAGTAGAGGATGATGAGGGGGACGAAAGCCAGCTAGATCACAAAATCAATGCGAAACTGGATAAGTTCTTATTGTCATCTCGAATTATTCAAAATTTACCGCGTATTTTTCAGTTAAATATGCCAAATACGTTTTGGGAAACGCTCATGTTCGAGTTCACGCCTGGGCCTGGGCCCGGGTGAGCCCGAGTTCTGACTACGCTACTTGTTGCAGCAGCTCTCTGAGGAGTAAACTCTCGTGCATCGACGTTCAGGATTAGCATTGACGGCACTATCTGAACCTGGAAAGAGTCGTTCCACTATTTCGATTTTCCATGTTCCACGGTCTTTCTTGTCTGGCCTCAACATTGAGAGACGATGGTTTCCCGTCAAGCTTTAGGCGATGCCGTTCGCGGAGTCCTGTCAAGTACTCACCAGTCCATCTCTACCAAACCACTTCCTTGCACCGTTTCAGGAACTCTGGTTATTTCTCCAGATCTTAGCTTTCTTCACAATGAGGTTCTAGCTCCCGTAATGCATTTGGTTGATCGAACAGGAACGTGTTAGGCGTAAGAACTGGAAATTGGACGTTGTCTTCAATGTAACCGAGTGGTCGGTTGTTCAGAGCTACCTCCACAACGAGAACCATCTCTTAAGGCCGTTTTCCACTAGACAAATTTCTTCCCTCGAAGTAGCTTTTTCTTTTGTCTCATGAGCTTTCGGTTGGAACTAATGATGGATCTATTCAATTTAAAAAATGAAAAGTCGATTCGCGCGACAAAATTTGCCTAGTGGAAAACAGCTTTTAGAGCTCTGACCAGGTCAAGCAACTCTTTCCAATCCATTTAGATTGGGCAGCTTTGACAAGTGCTGCCATCCGTTCAAATTTCTCTCTCCAACTAAGGGACGCCACTTAGACTGAACCGACATGCCAAGAAGTCATTAAGGCTTTTGTCTTCCATAATTGATTTGACACAGTATGATGCTGAAAAAAACGTTCTTCAATTATCGGAGTAAATCTTCTCTGGTCGACAGCGACAGACGATGAATTTCTTGAGACTTTTAAGGATTCGGAGGTTGCCATGTTGGGCAGCAATTTTAGATACAGAGTTCTTGTTAAGCTGCAGGCGTAAAGCGTTAAGTAGGCTTCAACTGAAAATCCATGGGGTGGACACAGGGGGTTGAAATACCCCCATTTGGTCCTACAAACAATGTGGGAAACTCTCCCCGTAGTCTATATGTTGGTAGTTTATAATCATGCATCTTTTTTGTTTAATTGTGCACTCCATTTCGGAGATAAAGGGGCTACCACCCAATTAAAAACCTCGAACAACCAATGACCTAGTTAATCACTCCCCTTCTCAAAAACGTGGAGCCACACCTGGTCAGCTTGTCTTCCTAAACTTCAAAGGACCGGTGAAGCCAACCACGACCACCTTGAACTCATCTTGTCCCTCAGTCCGGTCTTTCCACAGGGTGATCTTTCCAGCGCCTTAACCCAGAATTGCCTACACCTGAGACAGGCGTTAAGGGTTTTCTTTGCTAGACGCTTCAATCTCGGTATTCACTGATGGTCCCTGGTCTTCACCATCGTTAGGCACACTCTCCCGTTGAGTATTCTTAGGTATTTGCCTCTTCTTCTAGTTTTCAAGTATATGGGCGACTGTCCGGGATGTATTTAAGACATTTTCCTTGGATCCTTTCTCGACATTCCAAGGCTCCTTTTGGATCCTTCTGTAAATCTAACATGCAGTAGGTCTTCTTCGAATTACTCGGTTTCACGGTTAAGTTACCCTCTTCACTTCTTGGTAGCCTGGCGTTGTGTAGGAAACGCGAGATTCACGCACAGATTTACAAGGCTTCCCACAAGCTAAATTTGTTAAGTAGAACATCACGATGACCAACTCGCTTGAATTTTACAGTCGCAAATAGCTCTCCGGATTACTTTGCTTCAGCTTACGTTTTGGCTGTCGGACTCGTTACGATATCAGGTGGTCAGCGCGCATGATCGGCTAACCAGTCAGGCCTTTCCTTTGTACCATAATCTTGACTCTTTTACGCTGCCACTCCGAATTTCTTGGTCTGCAGGATTTTCGGGCGTATCTAGATAATGCCACTTAATTTCTTTGTGTTCTTCGACCATTTGAACTCGGATGCCAATAAACTGCGAGTGCAAACCGGCTCCACGGATCCATTGCTGCGCCGCACTACTGTCAAGCGACCAATGCACCTCAACCACCGCAAATCCCTCCAAAGCATTTTTTGAGTTCACAGTGAGATTAACTGCCATGTGGGCAGACAACCTCTAGACGTAAAACAGCGGCGTTCTTGAGGTTATACACTACCTAAAAGATAGAAAAAAAGCTTCTCGACGTTTCGAGCGAAGGCCCTTCGTCAGGAGATTAGTTGCATGGAGTACAAAAACACGTGGGCTTTTACAATAAAACTAAAAAAGCGTGTCACGTGACAAAAATGAACCAATAGAATGAATGTGGTCAAAACAAACACAAAACAATGAAAGGGTAAAGCACATGACAAATTATATGTGAAACTAGAGAGCAAAAAGGGCGAAAAATAGCGCGTGGATAGAAAATAATAATGTGGAATAGCGAAGGAAGGTGAGATAATGAAATAAAGTATTTTCAGAGCTAAATGTAAGAAAATCGCTCGTTGATACCATGGGGGTGGAGTGTTCCAAGTTTGGAAATGAGACGCATTTCCTGACTTCCCTAATATTCCCTACCACAGGATATGTCGTCTCCCAAGGGCACATTTCCCTGTGGCATGAAGAATTGCAAAACCTGTAGTTTCATAGATTCCTCCATTACAATTTCGGCGCCAAAAAACACCACTTCACTTTCCTCCCATCTCATTTACTGCATATCATAGAGTAAATGTGGCATGCTCTACATTGGAGAAACTGGAAGAGTTTTGAGAGACAGGTTTGGGGAGCATCGTCGTGCTGTTACTAAGAACGATGCTAATCAGCCTGTTTCCAGGCACTTTAACAGTGCTAATCACAGCCTTTCGGATATGCAAATTCGAGCTTTAGTTCCCGTTTCCGGTAGCAATGATAGCCGCAAAAGTCAGGAAATGCGTCTCATTTCCAAACTTGGAACACTCCACCCCCATGGTATCAACGAGCGATTTTCTTACATTTAGCTCTGAAAATACTTTATTTCATTATCTCACCTTCCTTCGCTATCCCACATTATTATTTTCTATCCACGCGCTATTTTTCGCCCTTTTTGCTCTCTAGTTTCACATATAATTTGTCATATGCTTTACCCTTTCATTGTTTTGTGTTTGTTTTGTCCACATTCATTCTATTGGTTCATTTTTGTCAAGTGACACGCTTTTTTAGTTTTACTATAAAAGCCCACGTGTTTTTGTATTCCATGCTACTAATCTCCTGACGAAGGGCCTTCGCTCGAAACGTCGAGAAGCTTTTTTTCTATCTTTTAGATAGTGTATAATCTCAAGAACGCCACTGTTTTATCGAAGCTATCTACACTGGACCCCAGCGCCTTAGAAAACCTCTAGACGTAGACGCTAAGTCCCTGTTTAGCTAGCCTGGCTTTGGCTTTGGCTTAGATCCTCGTCTATCCCTATTGGTTATGAAACCATTACATACAAGGCTGCAGACACTCCTTTACCACTGCCTTCCCCGAAGCAATGCAAGTTAATGTCGGTGATTGGCTCACGTTGCTTGGAAAAAGGCCTTGGTGTGGCTACATGTACTTCCGCTGGAAAACCTGATTCCAACTTCGACCATCTCTTCATCAGGGGTTCTGGAAACATACAATCTCAGGCGGGTTGTTTTTCAATCCGAAGGGATCATAAACTTTCGCTGGTTTCTCCAGAATATCAGATGTGATCAACTCGGCTCACTCGTTGGGAAACTTGACT